>JAXGGA010009270.1:0-52286 GCA_038373865.1 Uloborus plumipes | reverse complement strand
ATGTACCAAAACTGTGTCCTTAGTCATCCCCTCCCCGGATAATGGAATATTCCACTTATTAGAAGAATATGTTTTGGCAAATTGGCTATTCCATTAGGCAGGCTCAAACGGTGACGCGACAAATGTCCACGTGGTCATTCGACACACACCTTCGAAAACGCAGCGCGCTTTCTCCTTCATGGACACCATTTTGTTTAACAGCACCTCCAGCGGTGCGTTCGTCATTCGATGATGTTTCCCTGATGCCAAATAAAACTTATATAATTGTAGTTAGAGAATAAATTTGTTTTGGCTGAATTAATCCATGATGGCTGTCCCACTGCGCTATTCTTTTTGTCCCATTCAATATAAAACACCCTGTACTTTACTGAGAGGCCGGCTGTCGGTTAGGGTGTCCCGAAAAAATCGAATTTCTACAAAGCACTTAGCCTTAGTGCGGAAAATTTGCGACTTTTCCGCACTAATTTGTGAAAATTTCTTGACTCTTAAGTTAATGCCTTCTGCTCTGGCAAGAGGCTTGAAATTTAGAGATTTTTGGAAAAAAATTGAAAAAAGAGAAAATTTACAAAATATTTTAAAATCCACAGAATGTTACGCCTTAGTGCTGAAAATTTGTGACTTCCAAGCACTAATTACTGAGAAAAATTTCCTGACTCTGAGTTAATATCTTCTGCTCTGGCAAGAGGCTGGGATTTTAGAGATTTTTAGAAAAAAAAAAATCAAAAAAAGAGAAAACTTACAAAATATTTTAAATTTCACCGAATGTCAAGAATTAGGGCAAAAAAAATGTGACTTCCTAACGATACTATCAGAGCAAAATTTCGGGATTCTAAGTTAATGTCTTCCGCTATGGCAAAAGACTTGAATTTCAGGTAAAAGAACCCAAAAGATTAATATCTGAGCAAAATTTCGTGACTCTGAGTTAATGTCTTCCGCAAAGCAAAATACTTGAATTTTAGGCAAAAGAACCTTAAAGATTTTAATAAAAGAGCCCAAAAGAATGATCTTAATTTATAATCCAATTAGATGTAGAAATGAGGTCGATTAGAAATTAAAGTATTTTTGCAGTTAGAAAATTTCAAGACAAGTATTCAAAAAATTAGAACTGCATTTTTCATAGAAATTTCTATACATTAAAGAAAACAGTTCGTTTAGTGCGGAATCCACAAGTTGCCAGAAAGATGGCAAAAATGTATAGATAGCGACGGACAATACTTTGAATAAGGTACTTTATATCATATCATTACAGTAAACGTGTTTTTTTCTGTAGAAAAATTCCGGTTTTATACTTACACACCTGGTATACAAATGGATGTATGTATTGTATATATATTTGTTTGAATGTTTTTTTGTTTGTATATTTGTTCCTTATACAAATCCAGTTTTCATCGGATTTTCATCAAACTTAGCACAGAGATTTCTTGATGCATTAGAATTCATATAGGCGGGGTTTTAAAATTAAAAAAAGAAATCCAAAAAGCTAAAAATTCAAATTTTTTGTCTCAAAATGGCCATTTTCTTTCAATTTCGAACATATAGAGTAATTGAGGTATGCCTTTTTTAAGCATACAAATGGATAAAATTTTAACACATTCAAATCTGAGTACTTTCCAACAAAGATGACGATTAACAATAAATTATCAAATTAAGGCTCACCTATCTCATTTTAGCATGAAATAAGTATGCTCATGTGGATAGAATTCATTCAAATAAGTTTTTAGAGCTATATTATATTAATAAGCACCCGGGCAACGCCGGGCAATAAGCTAGTAAATCTATAAAATAAATTCACAAATTAATTCACGGCATAAAGGGTTAATTTAAAGCTAGATGGAGGAAACAACAGGTGGATCTCCGATCCCTTTTCGGGAGACTACTTCTGGTTCAACAGCAAATGAAATTTTTATACTTTGAAAACCTCCGAACGAGGACTGAACCGACCGGCTGGTGTTGACGAAGACGGCGCTGCGCTTCATGAGGGAGAACGCCCTCCGGTCGAACATCCCCCGGCTCTGTTCCGTCAGGTTGCAGGTGGCGATCACGAAGTCCGACTCCTTCAACAGCTCCTCGAAGGGGGCGTGGTGAGCCCCTGCTTCCTCGGCTGACAAGAGAAAGGAAGGGGTCCCTTACAGAGAAACCATGTGATATTGTAATTATGAAGAAAATCAATAATGTACGTTTCTGGAAGCGTAAATTATTTGCACTCGCGTCCCTGTCAGAGCACTTTTCCATTTGCCGACACGACAGTGATAAATCGTGCACGGTCGTCGTCATCCGACATTGGTTCAAGCAAAATGCATTAATATATGCTATGCGCTTTCCTGCCTGCCGATTCGAGGACGATTGTGTCGTCTCCACTCGAACGATATCGTTTGTCGGACCATTCGTGTCGGATGGCATCTGTCTCGCCTTTAAAATCGGGACGACATTCATTCATTTGTTTTGTTTTTCTTCGAAATATAGCAATGGCGTTCAAATTCGACACCTCTGCATTAATAAATATAAGCATCAATTTGCCGATGATTAATAAAAGATGTAGAAATAAAAGATTTTAATTATTTTGTTTTATACTTATATTTGCTTTATATATTTTGTTTGTTTCATTATTGTTGCTCGTGCGATTTTTAATGCTTCAAAAGAGCTCAAATTTTCATTCTGATAGTGTTGGCGTTGCAGAGTGATAAATTGCGAATCTATTCGCCGAGACGTTTTATTTTGATGCATCAAAGTGAAATGCACTGTAATGAAGCGATGGTGTTTAACGAAGAGGAGATTGACAACGTAACATATTTATTAACGAATTATCTTCACACCAACAAAATGGGGATATACCCGCTCAGTACTAAAGAGTACTACAACCACGAAAACAAAACAGAACTGCAGTATTGCGACGCCCAACTTAGCGAACTGAGGACTTAGTTTAAAAAAGTTCTATGGCGACCCTTTGGGAGTATTAGCGCGCTTGACGAATAGATTCGGCCCCGCTTAATCAGAATACGGATAAACGAATACACCGCTTATACGAATAAAACATTCCGGAACCGAATATTTCCCATGCCGTAGACGCAGTGTTAAAAGTCGTCGCTTAATCAAATACTATTTCTTGGAACCGACGGTACCCTACCCAGCGGGACTTCCCGCCCTGCTCTACCCGCAGGCTTCTCAGCGCGGAACCGACGGTATTCGTTTAAGTGGAGACGACCAGGGCCGCCGAGAGGGGGGGGCAGCAGGGGCAAAATCCCCGGGGCCCGGCCCAAGAGGGGGCCCGGGATGCGAGTTAAAAAAAAGGCAGTTTTTTTGGTTAACTGAACTTCATTTTTGCGTGGGCAAAGCAAAAATATCTCGCATCTACATGTGTCCACAGCAACGCAACGAGGGTTTGTAGCCCAATACCTTAGGGGGCTATCTTCTGTAGTACTTACCAGGCATTTCTTACGTGTACAATGGAAAGTTTTAATGAACTTTCAAAGTGAGGAATAACGCTTTTAATAGTCAAGAAATGTAATTTTTTTCAAATTATTTTAAAACACATACATGTGTAATTATGTAAATAGGTATTATTAATTTTGTGAAATAGTGATAGAATAATTAATAGTTATTAGTAAATTGAAGTAGGAATATTATTTATAAATTTGTGTTATGTATTTCTGATTTATTTCATACGCATTTATATCATAGCATACTTAAGTACAGCACACGAGCTGGGGGGGGGGGGGGGGGGCGCATGTCAGTACTTTGCCCCGGGGCCCCGGTAAACTTCTCGGCGGCCCTGGAGTCGACAGTATAGCAATGGCAGTTAAATTTGACATCTCTGCGTTAATGAATATAAGCTTAAATTTGTAAACGATAAAGAAAAAAATCTGGTATGGGCCCCACACTATTTTTTTACACATGTTAATTTCTCAGTAGATGCTTTAAGTGTTAAAATAGTGCTTGGAGTGAGCAAGATAACAATTCAAGCATTTTCACCCATAGTTTGTCACAAAACAGTCCAAAAAAATTTTTTAAAATGATTAAATTTCTAAATATCGCCGATTTTAGCATCATTCAGTGGATATTTCGCAAATATCGCCAAATTGATCCTAAATTCAAAAAATATTTTTTTTCGCCAAATTTGTCACCAAGTGGGCGTCAAACATTTGGTGACCAAAAGCTTGGCGATATATCGCCAAGTGGTCGTGCAAATTCCTATCACTTCAGTCTACATTGAAATGAACACTGATTTACCTCCAAAAAGGGGGTAAAAGACCCCCTTGGTATGCAACCACGATTCGAATGCAATTCGGAGATGCACAACTAGACCAACCTCAGAGCCTTCATACAAAACTAGAAGCTTCTACGGCATACAGTTTTTGAGTTATGCGACATACATACGCACATACATACATACGTACATACAGACGTCACTGGAAAACGTGTCGTAATGTACTCGGGGGTGGTCAAAAAGGTATTTCGGCTGCTTATATGTTGGTAGGTACACATGCACGTGCTGACAGGTCGAAAAAACTACTGAACATTCATTCGAGGGTGAGCAAAATCAAAATTTAGGCCGAATTTTGAATGAATTTTTTTCGCGATCACAATACTTCCTTTACTATACGTAAAAGGAAGCAAAAATGTTGCATTAAAGTACTTGTACTTATTTTATTTAATATTTTGTTTCATTATTGTTGCTCAGACGATCTTTATTGCTACAGACAAGCTCAGTTTTTCATTCTAATAGTATGCTTTTCGTTCTTAGTTTAGTAAATAAGGTGGAAGTAATAAAATTGTTGTCATGCACCCAATATCGTCCTTTCATTTGTTTTTCTTTTTCTGCCGAGGTCAAGTAAATATAACAGTCGTAGTCTGTAAATGGGGGAGCCATAGGTCAAGTATTACCGTCCGACTTTCGTCGTTGTCGTGTCGTAAAGTGAAAAAACGATCTCATTTAAATTTCAGGTCGTAACGTCAGCCGAATTTTTAAAGAAGAGTTGCCAAAATTAGCGAAAAAGTTTCAGTGAGTAATGGCAAACACCTTTAAGTCTGCCGACGATTTTACAAGTAAACTCACTAGGTGGTAGCTAGAGCCCCTATTACAGGGGCCTTAGTTGTAGCAAGGCTTCACTAGATAGCGTTTTATACAGGCTGTATCATTACTCAAAACATCAATGGTGAAGATTTGACCGCTAGAGAGCGCTGAACAAGGACCACCAAAATGTTTGTTTACATTTATTAGCATATTGTTTCTGCTGTAAAAAGCGATGTTTATCCTATCTTTAAGGGTTAAAAAATTTTGATATAGTTAACTGAAGTAGAGTACACAGTAAATTGATGCCGAAGGCCTTATTAGTACTGCTTTTTAGGGGAAATAAATTCCCTTTCAGGTAAAGATATACAACCAAACGTTTTATACGACCAACTGTATCATGGCGAACTGTGGACTGAATTTTTAAAAGTTCTATGGCAACCCGTTGGTAGTATTGGCTCGCTTAGCGAATAGATTCGCCATTTATCTCTCTACGGTGCTAGTGTCGTTTCATAGTTAATTAATAATTACAACCAATTAAAATGAATTAATAATTACAATCAATTAAAATGAAAAATAATTCGCTAACCAATTAAAATAAACCGCTAAAATGCAGAATAAACCAACAAATAAAACAAACTAAAATAGAATTGAATGCCAAATTGTAAAATGGTTGCCAACAAATTAACTTTTAATTTTGTCTTTTATTATCTGATTTGTATATAATGTTAGTTACCATAAAATTCGATAGATGTCGCTGGACAATGACCACCGCTTTTATCCCAAGGATTTTGATCAAATGAAACAGCCTGTATAAAACGCTATCTAGTGAAGCCTTGGTTGTAGTGATTTGTTGTCACACTGCTTGTATTGTGGAGTCACTAAATGTCGCCAGGATGAAAAGTCGCCAAATCTGTCATTTGACAGAAGTTGTTCCAAGTCGCCAAGTTTACGGAGTTTCGGTGAAAAATGGAACACATTTTTCACATTCTTTGCAAATGGATGACCTGCCACAATGGATGACCTGAAGTTTCCTAGCACACTCCAACTCTCACCAAGTCCTAAAATGTATCAACTTTTCTTAAATTCTGGCAGACTTTGCGACATCATATCTCAATACCGTTAGAACAAGGAAAATAATTTATGTGCAAATAAAAAGTCTCAATATGCTTTTTCGATTGATACTCATACAATGTGTTCCTTTGCAAAAATGCTCAAAATAAGGTGCCGAGTAAAGATAATAAAAGTTTGAAGCCAAAAAAAAAAGTGATACAATACGAAATCTAATTTTCTATACGAACTCTTTGGCCTCTAATTTATGTATAGGGAAAAAATCTCCTTTAAAAACTAATTTCAACACAAAAAATCGGAAAGATTTGTGATTAAAGCTCAAAGAGATATTCGAGTTCAAAGTTTTAAGGGCCTGTGCATAAAATGAGGTCGGAGTATATCGCACTTTAAGTAGAATGACAGCTGGTCGAAGTGAAAAAATGAAACATTCATTTTTCAATGTTATTTCATTTCATTTCACACTCCAGGGTGCTGCTTACCTACCACAACTCGTGGTTTAACCGGGATGTGACCCTGAAGAGCGTTCTTTTCTTTTGACCCAGACCAAGGGCCGAGTAAAATCTTGGACCAGTATCCCCGGAGTTATCGATTCACTTGGAGGACTTTGTGACAACGAGCATTTTGAATGACCCCCAGCCACCATCAATGAAGACGGTGGATCTTTGATCTGCTAGGATCAAACCTGGAACTCTTCGGTTACGAGTCCGGCATTACCGATCGGGCTACCACGGCCATTTCAATTTTATTGAAAAACAAATGCAAATGTTATGGTGCAATTTGAAAAATCACAATGTATACGCACATCAAGCTCTTGTTAGCAACTTTTATTTTCCCCCTAAAGGTGTTAAGGTGTTGTTGACAGCGAGTGTAAAGTAGTGTAAGTCACAAAACCCTGAGTTTCATAATATCGGTGAATATGGGTCGTGGTCGTACTAATGTCAAACTTTTGTGGGTGAATTGTTTTTTAAGCTCTTGATTTTTATAAATGTAAATTTTGATTCCGTATTTTCTTTTCACTTCCTGTTACATAGTAATGGAAGTATTGTGATCACGAAAAAAATTTCACTCACATTTCGGTCTAAATTTTGATTTTGCTCAATGATTTTGTGCGTATGTAGGTTGCATAACGCAAAAACTGTATGCCACAGAAGCTTCTAGTTTGGTATGTAGGCTCTAAGGGCGGTCTAGTTGTGCACTTCCTCTTTATTTTGTATTTGAATGTATGAAGGGGTCTTTTACTCCTTTTGGGGGTAAATCAATGTTAATTTCAATGCAGATAAAGTGATATGATTTGGCGCCACCATTTGGCAATATATCGCCAAGCTTTTGGTCAACAAGATATGTCGCCAACTTGGCGACATATCGCCAAATTTGGGGGAGGACTCGTGGGGGTTTCAATGCACATTCCACTACCTGCCTGATTATTTATTTTACTGCCATCAGTATAGATTTTGATATCGTTAGAGGGGATGTTATTTATGATTTCCAAGGCTAGTTGTTTAAGGAAGTCAGGCAAACAATCTTTCTTGTTAAGTGTGGCAGAGAGGTCGCAGTGAAAATTAACACCGGAAAGTTTGTCGAAAGTGCTTAGATTACAATGTAGATGAAGTGGTTCCACATTTTCTGCTATTAAATTTTGATAAATAGCTTGACTAAAAGGACTATATTTTTTAAATCTCTGGTTGCAGAGCTTATTAACATACTGAACTAAACAAGCCTACCGTCTAAAATAAAGAGGCTGCAAATCTGCTTCGAAAAGAACAATTTCTGAAGGACAGCTGCGTTTTAGTCCAGTGATGATGCGCGGCGCTCAACTGAACCTTTTCCAATTTATTTAGGTTACTCTCTGAAGCACAGCAGTAGAAAAAAAATGTTGTTATCACTGTAGAAGACGCATAATAATTGTTATCTATTGTGGCATAAAATCTCATCGTTCAAACTTACCTTCAGCTACAGGCTGAACTACGTCGTAATAGAGAACCTTCGAAACTCCAAAGGGCAGCAGTCGCTGGAGAATGGCCTGACCTGAAATTAAATTGGACTTGCGTAAAGCGAGTCACATTTATCGACAAAAATACAGGGTGTCCACTAGGGTGGTCACAAGTAACATGGGGAAATTTTTTTTTCAACTAATCTTTTGCGGCACCCCCCTAAAATGTGCCAATGGGCTAGAAAATGAGATTTGCAAAGTTTTAGCTTAATCGGATAATATTAACACGTGACGCAAAGAGGGTAAAGTTAAGAAAAACAGCGATTTTTAGCCAAAAATTGTAGTTTTTATTCTGTAAAACCAAAACTACTGATCCTAGAAGTTTTATTTTGGTCTCATTTTGTAGGAAATTTTATTTTCTTTAAGCCTAATCTTATTTAAAGTTCCGAAAAAAATGATTAAATATTTTTCAGAATTTTCACAAGTCATACTGCAACGCAAATCCTCGAAATTGCAAGTAACATGGGGAAAAAATTTTTTCAACTAATCTTTTGAGGCACCCCCCTAAATTGTGCCAATAGACTAGAAAATGATATTTGAAAAGTTTTACCTTATTCGGATAGTATTAACACGTGCCTTAAAGTTGGTAAAGTTACGAAAAACAGCGATTTTTAGCCAAAAATCGTAGTTTTTTCTCTGTAAAACCAAAACTATTCATCTTAGAAACTTTATTTTGGTCTCATTTTGTAGGAAATTTCATTCTCGCTAAGTGCTATCCCATTCATTTTTACTTCCTTTTACGTAGTAAAGGAAGTATTGTGATCACGAAAAAAAAAATCACTCAAATTTGAGTCTAAATTTTGATTTTTCCCAACCCCGAATGAATGTTCAGTAGTTTTTTCGACCTGTCAGCACGTGCATATGTACCTACCAACATTTTAGCAGCCGAAAAATCCTCTTCAACCACCCCTGAGTTAATTACGACGAGTTTTCTCGTGACGTCTGTATGTACGTGTGTGCAGATGTATGTATGTATGTGGGTCGCATAACTCAAAAACTATATGCCGTAGAAGCTTCTAGCTTGGTATGTAGGCTCTGAGGTTGGTCTAGTTGTGCACCTCCCCTTGTGGTTGCATTCGAATGCCCCGAAGGGGGTGTTTTACCCCTTTTTTGGGGTAAATCAGTGTTAATTTCAATGCAGATGAATTGGTACGACCACTTGGCGATATATCGCCAAGCTTTTGGTCGCCATGTGTTTGACGCCAGACAAATTTGGCGAAAAAAAATATTTTTTGAATTTGGGTTCAATTTGGCGCTATTGGCGATATTTTGCGAAAAATCCACTGAATGATGTTAAAATTGGCGATATTTAGAAAATGGATCATTGTAAAACATTTGTTTTGCATTGTTTCGTGGCAAACTATGGGTGTAAATGTTCGAATTGCTATCTTGCTCACTCCTAGCACTATTTTAACACTAAGGCATCTACAAAGAAATTTACACGTAAAAGGAAGTAGTGTGGGACCCATACCAGATTTTTGCTATCATGTCCAAAGTGTTTATTTGGCATTTTTCAGGTTAAATCGTAGAATATATCAAAAATAAGAAATTTTCATGCAAAACCTTAAAGCATTACAGTATTCAATTACTTTTACTTGCTCATTGTTGGATTTACTTTGTCAATTAACAAAGGGATATTTTCGCGGTACTTTAGAAATAAATGAAACAAATTTCTGTGTTAAAATAGAGGAATTAAGAAGGGTTAAGACGGAAATCAAAGAGTTAAAATGACAATAAAAGCTTTAATGCACCTTTATACTTATACTGTTAAATTATATAACATCATTTTACTACTCTTTATATACAAATTAAGTTGCTGATGGCTTGGATGGGATACCTTTTGATAAATGAGGAAACTGTGCCTGTGTGTTAGATAAAAAGCAATTCAAAGCAGGTACAGAAGATGAGAATATTAGAAATAAGTAATTTAGGCGAAAATTGAAACTTTCTTGTTGTGAAATTAAAAAGCTGGAGCCTTGGGACGATTACAATATATGGCCCTATAAATCGTGTAAAAACCAATTTTATACACTGCGATTCAAAAGTTTAGACAAAATGCAAATATGTGAATAAAAAGAAAACTATTCAACGAAATGCTTTCAAATTTCTACTGCAAGTACACAATATGGTCCCAAATACGTGTCTGGAGTTCTTATAACTATAACTGGAATCAAATTTTGGATATTACAGAAGATAGTTTTTTACATTGTTGCAAAAGTTTAGACAATAGTCAGATTTTATGCAAATATCCCTCGAAATGTGATTGGTGGAGGAAATGCGGGACTGTATTATTCATTTATAAAGTGCAGAGATTGCTGAACAAATAATCAAAATCTCAAAAGCTCTTTAGTTCTCGTGTAAAGAAGATGAGAAAGTTTTGAAGCCGAAATTTGAAAATGAACCTACTTTATTAATTTTTTGTCTTTTAAATCGGCTCTATAGTATGGTAGTACATTGTTTTTTACTTTGTGGAGAGCAAATTCAGACATGCGTATCGATCAAAAAGTCCAAGAAAAATGATATTTCTTAAGGATGAAGGAATTGAAAAAACGGCTAAGACTGACAATTCGCCCCTTAATCCTACAAAACTTCAACTTGGGTCAAAAACAGCACGTGACAGCATAAGTAGATGAACATCTGAATCGGAATGCATAAAAAAACAAAGAATTGTGCCTGAGCCTTTTAGGACAGAGTGTCCCAAATAGGCCAGATTTTATTGGTAAAAGCAGCACAGCATATGATCATTGGATATTTCTCAAGTCCCGCGAAAAGAATTATAATCCATCTAGGCCATCCCAAATTTAATAATTTTTATCAAAGAGAGTACCATTCATTTTTTAGTCACGATAATACATATGCTGCTTTTCACATTAAAATCTGGCTTATTTGGGACACTCTGTCCTAAAAGGCTCAGGCACAATTCTTTGTTTTTTTTTATGCATTCCGATTCAGATGTTCATCTACTTATGCTGTCGCGTGCTGTTTTTGACCCAAGTTGAAGTTTTGTAGGATTAAGGGGCGAATTGTCAGTCTGAGCCGTTTTTTCAATTCCTTCATCCTTAAGAAATATCATTTTTCTTGGACTTTTTGATCGATACGCATGTCTGAATTTGCTCTCCACAAAGTAAAAAACAATGTACTACCATACTAGAGCCGATTTAAAAGACAAAAAATTAATAAAGTAGGTTCATTTTCAAATTTCGGCTTCAAAACTTTCTCATCTTCTTTACACGAGAACTAAAGAGCTTTTGAGACTTTGATTATTTGTTCAGCAATCTCTGCACTTTATAAATGAATAATACAGTCCCGCATTTCCTCCACCAATCACATTTCGAGGGATATTTGCATAAAATCTGACTATTGTCTAAACTTTTGCAACAATGTAAAAAACTATCTTCTGTAATATCCAAAATTTGATTCCAGTTATAGTTATAAGAACTCCAGACACGTATTTTGGACCATATTGTGTACCCGCAGTAGAAATTTGAAAGCATTTCGTTGAATAGTTTTCTTTTTATTCTTATATTCGCATTTTGTCTAAACTTTTGAATCGCAGTGTACTAAAGCTAAAAAGACAGTAAATAGTTTAATGATGTTCCATGACACAGTTGAAAGAGGTGTAAAATTAATTCCAGGCTTCAGTTCTTCTTTGACAAAAGACAAAGAGCAACGGTAGCTTTTATTACAAGTTAATGCTGTATGCTAAATGGAGGCACAGTTTCCTCATTTATCAAAAGGTATTCCATCCAAGCCATCAGCAACTTAATTTGTATGTAAAGAGTAGTAAAATGATGTTATATAATTTAACAGTATAAGTATAAAGGTGCATTAAAGCTTTTATTGTCATTTTAACTCTTTGCTTTCCGTCTTAACCCCTTAATTCCTCTATTTTAACACAGAAATTTGTTTCATTTATTTCTAAAGTACCGCGAAAATACCCCTTTTTTAATTGACAAAGTAAATCCAACAATAAGCAAATAAATGTAATTGAATATTGTAATGCTTTTAGGTTTTTGCATGAAAATTTCTTATTTTTGATATACTCTACGATTTAACCTGAAAAATGCCAAATAAATACTTTGGACATGATAGCAAAAATGAATGGGATAGCACTTAACGAGAATGAAATTTCCTACAAAATGAGACCAAAATAAAGTTTCTAAGATGAATAGTTTTGGTTTTACAGAGGAAAAACTACGATTTTTGGCTAAAAATCGCTGTTTTTCGTAACTTTACCCACTTTGAGGCACGTGTTAATATTATCCGATTAAGCTAAAACTTTTCAAATCTCATTTTCTAGTCTATTGGCACATTTTAGGGGGGTGCCTCAAAAGATTAGTTGAAAAAAAATTTCCCCATGTTACTTGCAATTTCGAGGATTTGCGTTGCAGCCTGACTTGTGAAAATTCTGAAAAATATTTAATCATTTTTTTCGAAACTTTAAATAAGATTAGGCTTAAAGAAAATAAAATTTCCTACAAAATGAGACCAAAATAAAGCTTCTAGGATCAGTAGTTTTGGTTTTACAGAGTAAAAACTACAATTTTTGGCTAAAAATCGCTGTTTTTCTTAACTTTACCCTCTTTGCGGCACGTGTTAATATTATCCGATTAAGCTAAAACTTTGCAAATCTCATTTTCTAGCCCATTGGCACATTTTAGGGGGGTGCCGCAAAAGAAATTCGAAAATTGATTTTTTGTGACCATCCTAGTGTCCACTACTATCGTGGACCAATAGCTAATTTCTTAACCGTTAGAGATACGCATATAGTTTATTTAGGAAAAAATCTCCAAATTACGAAAGGAATTTTGGGTCTATTCAATGTTTTTCAAAAAATCAAATTTTGAAAGAGTTACGAAATTTAAATTTTTATACAGCCCCCCAGTCCTATCAATCATGTTTAGTAAAACATTTTTGAGACTGTAACGTTTAAAACTAAAAAAAAAATCACTCTTCTACCACAAAAATTGACCGAGTTATGACGTTTTGAAAAATCAAGATTTTGCATTATTTCATGACGTCATCCAGAGATCGCTTAAGGGACCGCATGCGAAATCCTTCAAAATCTGGATTTTTCAAAACGTCATAACTCGGTCAATTTTTGTGGTAGAAGAGTGATATTTTTTAGTTTTAAACGTTACAGTGTCAAGAATGTTTTACTAAATATGATTGATAGGACTGGGGGGCTGTATAAAAATTTTCATTTCGTAACTCTTTCAAAATTTGATTTTTTGAAAAACATTGAATAGACCCAAAATTATTTTCGTAATTTAGTGATTTTTTCCTAAATGAACTATATGCTTATCTCTAACGGTTTAGAAATTAGCTATTAGTCCACGATAGGAGTGGACACCCTGTATTTCAACTCCGAATATACATGCGATTGATTTTATTACGTACTAGAGTTACCCGCCACGGCGTTGCCCGTGGTAAAATTTTAACAATTTCTGCTGCTGTTGCTGTATCCATAATTCCCGAATTAAAGCAGCTCTGTACAACAAATATGTTGAGAAATTGAAGCTTCATTTTACCAAAGTTTGTCAGAGAAAAAAAGACATCTGCTTTGTCCTCGCAAAATTGCAATGTTTCACCTCTTTAGCTCTTACCTTAAATCACAGAAAGGTGGCGCATTCAAGCTTTGAAACTGCGAATACGTACAGGTTTGGCGAAATTTACCATATTTAACAATGCCTATTGTGTTTTTTGTTGCTTACGTATTAACTCCACCACAGCTACAGATTTGACGGTTTATTTGGAGTTTTTTTTTTGGGGGGGGGGGATTAAATTACTGCTTGCACGTAGAAACAGCAACCACAAAAAGAAAAAACGCCAAATCTTGCAATATGCCGCCAACTTTACTTATAACGCTTGCCAAATCTTGCAATATGCCGCCAACTTTACTTATAACGCTTTAACGCCAAATCTTGCAATATGCCGCCAACTTTACTTATTGCGCTTCAAACGCTTTAACGCCAAATCTGTAGCTGCGGTGGAGTTAATACGTAAGTGCCAGTTTTTTTTTAATTAATTATTTTCCATTTCAATTAAATTTTAGTAGATTTCCAGCTTAAATCCGTTTTATTTACTTGAAGATTTTTTTTATTTTAGTGGAACAGTTTCGTGAACATTTTCATAACGTGGACAGCCCAATTAGGCTGAAAGAAAATTTACCATTTGTTGTTTTTCATTTTTTGCAATTATTAAGTGCGAGTCAAATTAAGTGACCATTAAAATCGCAAATCGCGATGTGGTTTCTGAATTTTAATATTTGTTGTTTGGGCCCCTTAGTGTAGTGTAAATCTAAGTTTGCACCGTTTCTTAAAACCTGTGCTCGCTGCGAAACTCGCGAAAAACTGCGAAATTTTCAGAACATTTTTCAGTTTTTTCGTCATAACTCCCAAATATGAAAAACTTTTTGATTATACATGTGCATACCCATTTAGAAGAAACAGCTAAATTTTCAACAAGTGTGGTCCCTGTAGGACGAATTGTGTTAGGAGATAATGGTACAATCGAAAAGATGGAGGTTTTGTTTGCGAAAAGTGGAAGAAGATGCGTCTATACATATTTTGGAACAAATATCGGCATAAATTCCTATTCTACAAGACAAAAATATTGGACATGTATTTGACAGTACGTATATAACCAGCTTGGCAATTCAAGCCCAAACAGAAGTTTGTAGCACAATATTTCATTTACATATCGCGAAATAACAAATATTTAAAATGGGCAAAATCCTTTCCTAAGAGAGTAGAAGGGCAGCAGAAAATAAAAAAAAAATGCATAGAAATAGGTAACAACTAAAATTAGTTTTAGATCAGATTTTGAACCAAATATCGACATAAATTCTTATTCCTAACAAGACAAAGAGATAACATTTAATTATGCAATTTTCTGTTGGGTTCCAATGCTCTCCTATTCTTATGGAAAACAATTTTTCTCAATTTCTCAAAAAATAATTTCAATTTCCGAACTTCCATACTCCTACACGAACACTCCATTAAATAATATTCCATTCCATGCAGTGTTATCCTTTTTAATACCACTCATATGCATTTTTTGTATTGTCTGCTGCCTTCCTACTCTCCTTAGAAAGGATTTTGCCCATTTCACGCAAAGAAATTAAAATTTAAATATTTGTTATTTCCACAGATCATAAATGAAATATTGAACCTACAGACTACTGTTTGGGCTTGAATGAAAGCTGATTAAATGTACTGTAATTGCATGTCCATTTTTTGTCTTGTAGAATAGGAATTTATGTCGATATTTGGTCCAAAATATGATCAAAGCATATTTTTTTCACTTTTCGCAAAAAAACTCCATTTTTCGAAGTACGATATCTCCTAAACTATTGGTCCTACAGAGCCTGACTTGAGCTTAAATTGTTGCAAATTTAGTGTTCTTTAAAATGGGTATTCACATGTATAATCAAAAGTTGCATAGTTTAGGAGTTATAAAGGAAAAACTGAAAAATGTCCGAAAATTTCGCAGTTTTTCGCGAGTTTCGCAGCGAGCACAGGTTTTAGAAAGGTGCAAACTTAGATTTACACTACCCTAAGGGACCCAAACAACATATTAAAAATTCAGAACTACATCGTGATTTGCGATTTTAGCTCTTTTTTTGCATAGATTGACTGGACTACAAAAATATTCAAAAGAAGCACACTTTTTACTTCCTTTTACGTAGTAAAGCAAGTATTGTGATCGCGAAAAAAAAAATCACTCAAATTTGAGTCTAAATTTTGATTTTGCTCACCCCCGAATGAATGTCGAGTAGTTTTTTCGACCCGTCAGCACGTGCATATGTACCTACCAACATATAAACAGCCGAAACATCATTTTCAACCACCCCCGAGTTAAATTACGACGAGTTTTCTCGTGACGTCTGTATGTACGTATGTGCGGATGTATGTGCGATGTGGCTCGCATAACTCAAAAACTATATGCCGTAGAACTTCTAGCTTGGTATGTAGGCTCTGAGGATGGTCTAGTTGTGCACCTCCCCTTGTGGTTGCATTTGAATGTTCCCAAGGGGTGTTTTACCCCTTTTTTGGGGTAAATCAGTGTTAATTTCAATGCAGACTCAAGTGATATGAATTGTCGCGACCACTTGGCGATATGTCGCCAAGCTTTTGGTCGCCAAGTGTGTGACGCCAACTTGGCGACATATAGCCAAGTTGGCGACAAATTTGGCGAAAAAATTATTTTTTGAATTTGGGTTCAACTTGGCGCTATTGGCGATATTTTGCGAAAAATTCACTGAATGATATTAAAATCATCAATATTTAGAAAATTAACCATTGTAAAATATTTTTTGCATTGTTTCGTGGCATATTAGGGAATTAAATATTTGAATTGTTACCTTGCTCACTCCAAGCACTTTTTTTAGCACTTAAGGCAACTATTAAGACATTTACACGTAAAAGGAAGTAGTGCGGGGTCCATACCAGATTTTTTTGTTTATTGTTTCGAAAATTTTGCTGTGCCTTCCTTGCATTTAGATTGCAAGAAATGAAAAAAAAAGGGGGGCCTTGCTCCACATTAGCAGAAAACCAACCGAAACCGAACATCCGGGTACTTTCCATAGGAAAACGATTTACCTCCATTTTACGTTTCTGCTTTATTTTTCTGATTTTCGTCAACGTGGAGCTTGGCCCTGCTTCAAAAACAGATTTTAGACAGTTTTTCTTTTGTTTTATTTGCCGCTAAATTTTTAGGCCGTAAAAATCCTCGATACTTATCTGAAAGCCGGGTGCGAACAAAAAATCAAAAATCGTCAATGTCGCCAAGCGAAGCGAATGAAAAATCTGTCAACGGAACAAAAGTGCGCTCAACGGTAAACAAATGTGGAGGTTGTAAGAAATTTGGCGGAATGCTAGACTATACTCTACTGCAACCTTTTTTGGCAAAAACATCGTGACGTTAGCCTATGAAAAACGAGCTAGATAAAACGTCACAGCCTACTTGGCGAATGAGAGGTGATCGCTAACTGCTTGTGAGCTCTTATTGGTTTCTCTCGTAGTGACGTCAGTGCCAAGTTAAGCTGCATTCAAGTATAAAATGCAACATTTCTTGACAAAAACATCGTGACGTTAGCCTATGAAAAACGAGCTAGATAAAACGTCACAGCCTACTTGGCGAATAAGAGGAGATCGCTGACTGCTTGTGAGCTCTTATTGGCTTCTCCCGTAGTGACTTCAGTGCCAAGTTAAGTTGCATTCTTAAATTATTTCGCTATACATTGTTGTGGCTGGCTAAGGAATTAAGTACCAAATCCTCCTCTTTCTCCAATTTTGCATTTTAATAAAGCTTTCAACATTTGTCATTGACTCAATGTATTTATTTAGCTGATTATGTTACGCGTTAATGCAGCATTTAAAGTTAAAGTTGATTTGGCGAGTTTAAAATAGGAATTCTAATGTTATTCAGCAGCTTTTTCTTTTTCGCTTTTAGTTAGTGCATATTTTCAAACTTTCAATGATATACAGTGAACTCTGACTTATGCGTCGGCCCAAGGGACCAACAGAAAAAGACGCATAAGTGAACAAGCCTATTTAAAGGACTAAAACGCGACATATTTTCTAATGAGAGAATGAATAATAAAGGAACATATTGCTACGGTTTGGCAATTACTGTAACGTAGCTATAACAATAAAGAGAAAACAAAAACTGCAGCATACCTAATTACAAACTGTCCCCTTTAAACCGATGCATAATAGATAATTGTAGGTCTTGGGGGATGAAGGGGCTATGTTACATTTTGAAAAATGAACAGTCTGGACAATGGTAAGCAATAATGGATACAGGTAAGCAAATAAAACTTGGCATATCAAGAAGTAGATGCCATTAGACCAATTTCATACGGACACTAACGTTTAAACCAGAAAACAAAAAAGCTGCAACAACAGCTACAATAAAACTTTGAGCTTTAATTTCTCGCAATTTCTGTTTTGTCACATAACCCCTTCATCTAATAAGCTCTTCACAATTGTCCCTCTCCGAACTCTAGTTCATACAGAAAAAGAGCCTTTCTTGTCCAATAAACGCGAAAAATTAAAAAAAGGAAAGTGAAAAAAAAAAATGCTTATTTTTTAAAGAAAATTAATTATTTTTTTTACATTTTAGAGAAAATTAGGCGCGTAAGTGAAATATTTATCTTTAGAGCGACGCATAAACGAATGAAACTTCGATACGTCATTATTTTGCTTATGGAATGTGCTGGGACCATTTAAAATCGTCGTATAAGTGAAAAAGGCGCATAAATGAGGCGGCGTACAAGCAACGCCTCCTAAATACTAAATGCCTGTAACTTTCTGGCTTTTAGCACAGAGCAAAATTTCATCCTTGGTTCAGGATACACTGTTATCTACCAGAGTTATTCGAGAAAGAGAAATTAATGATTGGTTCATTTCTAAATTTAAATTTAAAAATCAGCCAATCAAAAAATTTGTTTCGAATATTGTTTGGATCCATCGCAAAATGCAATTTGTTCACGATACACTGCCATCTACCGGAGTTCTTCAAAAAATTAACGATCGGTTCATTTCTGAATTTAAATTTAGAAATTATCCACTCAAAAAATAACAACGGCATTATCGGATTGCCGCAAGGTGGCGTTTAAAGCTGAACCCATCTCTACGGTAGCGAAGCAAATGTTATAGGCATTTAGTATTTAGGAGGCGTTGGTACAAGTGAGAGTTCACTGTAATTTAATTATTCAGCTGATTACTCTTCATTTCCATACAAGTTTTAGTTTGTTTCAATCCTTGTTCCGCCTTACTTTTAAAAATGTATTAAAGAGAAAAAATAAGTCATGGGATCGCCAAGTGCTAGATAGGTAGTTTCTACTGGCTTTGAAGAAATAGGGCAACAATAAATCGAACAAAAACAAAAAAAAAAGAATCGCAAAGACGACAACGAAAATGTTAAAAACGTTAATATTAAAATACGAAAATCGTTAAAAGGGATGAATCCTAGTTTAAGGTCCGGCGATAAATTATTAAATCTGGCAACCATTAGATTTATGGATTCTAATTTCGATTTATGGTTTTCTGGCAACCATTTATTAATTCTGCCCACAGTCTGAAAAAAAATCGCCGAACCCGGACCCTAAAAGTAGGAATTTACCGTTAAAAGCAATACGAAAATGTTTATCACATGTGCAAAATGAAAAACAAAAAGCATTTTTTTCGTACCTTTTGTCAAATTGCGGGATGATTTCGAAAATTAGGATTCATAGGATCCCTTTCCGTCCGTTGGCGTCAAGTTGGAAACAGGCAATTGACTTCACTTCAAAAGTAAAAAACTCGTTTGTAGTGTTATATTTTTGTAAAAATACCGCAAGGAATATGCGGGAAAACATTTCAATCACCTTTATTTAAGCTTTTCCAACATCAGCATCTATCAACTGATAATATCAATTATCACGAGAATATATCTTGCTCTTAAGATTTGACTCTTAACCCTACACTGCATGGTGTTGCCAATTGGCTACATGGACAATTTGTCCTCCTTGTGAATAGCAGAATGTAGTCATAAGGCAACTCAATGCATAAAAAGCAAGTATTGGGTATATTTAAAGCAATTATCACCATTTATCCTCCATACATGACAGCACTGATCTGTTACATGCTCTTAAATGAATCCATATGGATAGCTTTTAAAATCACTCAAACTACCATCTTTTGAAATTATTTTTTACAATGAAATATTTTTCTTCGTCTTTTAAAAAAATAACATGAATAAAATAAACATTTATCTTTCATTTAAGGTGCGTTTTACATCAAAATAATTATTTGGAAAAAATCTAGGACATAATACACGTCTGTAGCCATTTGGCAACATTATGCAGTAAGCATCCAGAGAACACTTCGATTCATCTCTATAGTTCATAAAGTATGTGCTTTGTTTATGTTCCGCGCTAGTTTCTTTCTCTTTTTGGAAGGTATAATATAATCATGCGGATCCAAAAGTGGTACTTTCGGCTGTTCTACCGTTTATAAGACCTCGCAATTATCAATGCTTAGTTGATGTTCAACAGAGTGAACAAACAAAAAATCAATAGGGAAAAGTCTTTAAAACGTGTTCATTTTAGATTTCAGTTAGCACAAACGTTGTGCTTACACGGACAAGTAAAGTCATTAATAATTTTAAAATATAGTTTTGAAAAAAAAAACTAAAAAATACGCTTTTACATTGGAATGCGCTGTGATCATCA
Source organism: Uloborus plumipes (assembly GCA_038373865.1). Taxonomy (NCBI): domain Eukaryota; kingdom Metazoa; phylum Arthropoda; class Arachnida; order Araneae; family Uloboridae; genus Uloborus; species Uloborus plumipes. The sequence goes on along the minus strand of JAXGGA010009270.1, from coordinate 31,997 downwards.
CGGGTTTCCCTCTGATTTTCAAAACTACTGAATATCCGCACTTAAGTTTACATGTACTTATAATACATCAATATGCAATACAGTTTAGCCTTTAGTATTTTAAAATAATATTAAATATATTACTTTTATATTTGCAAAGAACGTAAATTTTAATCTTTACTCAGAGTTACATACATACATACATACATGCGAACAAACCTACATGTGAAATTAATAAAAGCGTATTAAAAAGAGACCATTAGCTACAGAGGAACTAGAGAGTTACAAACCAAAAAAAAGAGAAAAGAAAGAAAGCTTGCGCGAGAGAGCCTCCAAAAGACATCAGATTTGACAGAATTGATCATCGGAAAGTACAAGTACGTATAAAAAGTAATGTAAAATGTCAAAATGTAAAGGATTACAACAGTACAGTGCACCAAATGTTCAATTCCTCTATTTTTTTACAAAAAAGAACTAATTTCCAGACTATCATTTACAATCATTTTTATCTGTTGAATGCATGGTGTAGCCACTTGGCAACAAAACTATTTTTAATTAGAAAGGGGTGAACATTTAGAGTTAAATTTTTTTAAATATTTTTCCATGTTTTCTTATTACATTGACAAACACATATATTTTTTTCTACGAAAAATAAAAAATCATGCAGTGTAGGGTTAAGACTGTTGCCATTCATTAGTAATGGTGCATATAGAACAAAAAAAATGGAGTACTACGCTGTGACTTAGGCAAGAGTTCAAATGAAACACCATTGCAATCGCTTCGAATTGCAATCGCTACTGGAAGTGAATTACATTATCATCAACTTAACTTGGCACTGACGTCACTACGAGCGGAGCCAATAAGAGCTCACAAGCAGCCAGCGATCTCCTCTTATTCGCCAAGTAGGCTCTGACGTTTTATCTAGCTCGTTTTTCATAGGCAAACATCACGCAAACGTCACGCTGACGTCACGATGTTTTTATCGAGAAACGTTCTAATGTAATTCATTTCCAGTAGCGATTGCAGTTTGCGATCGCCTGTTTCACTTGAATCCCTGCTTTATGCAGTTTTAATTAAATTGAAAAAAAAATCTTGGGCGAATTTAAAACAATCAAGCTAGAGATGCACGAGGTCAGTATGTGGACTAATTTTGTACCAATTTTCATAATCGTACGTTACGTAACTTTGCCAGGAGAGCGCTTGACCCGCAACCCCTGGACGACATAAAACTTCGATTTTATACATATAGATTCTTTACTTCACATCTTGGTTTATAGATATTGACCTCATTTGTTTTGAACTTCAATTGCGAAACTTATCCTGAGAGCCCTATATTTTCCTTTTGCTAGCATCAAAAATAGTATAAAAATGCCTTTTTTTTAAAACTTCAATGTTGAAAATTTTCTAGTGGTGAGTACCCCAAGGTGGGGGGGGGGGCGATGGATGGGGGCAATCGCCCCTCCCTTGTATCCGCTCCTGGACAAGTAGTAGAATTTGGAGCAAAGTGAAATTGCCTTGTACAAAATAAAAAAAAATCGAAATTTGTTTTGAAAAATGCAGTGGATAAAGAAAGATCAGTGAATTCTGATAAAACTGGCATTGTGCTTTCTTTTTTTTCTTGAGCAATCACAAATTGCTATTTATTTTCATCTTGGACCTCAAATGTCCTAGTCCCTGTTACAGATTTTCCACAGATATTCACTTCAGTGAGGGAGAACTTTTACAACTCATTTTTAAAATCTACTTATATTTGTGGCGTACGCTTAGAGAGCATATAACCCAACTGAGTATGTTTCTATCTAAAAACCGAGTATGTTTCTATCTATCTTTCTTTCTTTCTATCTGTGTCACGCTTCTTTCTCCTGAACGCCAATGAACTGAAAGTCGAACCAGGTACCGATAGATAGGTCATTTTTCAAGCTTCATTAGTTTCAATTTATATAATTATACGATTTTAATTAACGAAGATATCAATTAATAAGTAGTCAAATATAAAGCAATTAAACCTAATAAATGATTAAATATAATATCAATTGTTGCAAAACTGGTTGCTATGAAACAGTAATAACAATGATAATGAGAATTTTGAATGAAGGCTTAACTAAATCAAACACGAAACTCATAAGCGGGCCACTTACGTAGTATTTTTATCGCTAGCTACTTGTAATATTTTGAAACATTCATTTGTTGAAAAAACATCTACTTGTATTAAAAACTGAGTATCTATGTCTGCTTCTTTCCCTTGAGAGAGCAGAACTTGCTGTAACTTTCCTCACCATTTTGAAGGCGCGAAGTGCCCGTGCAACATCTCAATAATTCGAATGATTTTTTGATGCAGGAAAAAAGAAAAGGCGCGAAGGCGCCTCTTAGCGAGCCGCCTTGGCGGGGAGTAGTTTTTCTTGAAATTTTCCTCACTACTTTCAATTTAATTAACGTTATAACTTAAAACATGGAACTATTTAAGATTCCAAGACATTTATTTCCTACCGTTGCCATTTTTAATTAAAACGTTAATTACATTATTGAACTTTTTAAAATAAAAGGGTGTTGTTTTTCTCCGTTGTCATTTTGAATACGTGTTACAACAAAGTTCTAACAATTGTTTTTATTCTAATGAATGACTTAGGCACGAATTCAAGTAAAACACCATTGCAATCGCTTCGTTTGCGATCGCTACTGGAAGTGAATTACATTACTGACGTCAATACGAGCGGAGCCAATAAGAGCTCACAAGCAGTTAGCGATCTCCTCTAATTCGCCAAGTAGGCTGTGACGTTTTATCTAGCACGTTTTTTATAGGCTAACGTCAAGCTGACGTCACGATGTTTTTGTCAAGTAGCGATTGCAACGTTTTACTTGAATCCAAATTTGGGAATTTGCGATTGCATTGGTGAGTTGCGATCGTCCTTGTTTCACTTGAATTCCTGCATTATATTTTTTCTCTGGTACCATTTTGGAAATGTGTTTTTAAATAAAATTGCAATTGCTGTTTTTAGAAGGGACTTTTTTTGGCTGCGATCCGAATATTAAAACAACTTTTTCGTTTAAAATTTTGCTATTAATTTTACAAGAAGAAAGCGATTTGGAAATAATTGTTTTTGGTTCGGAATTTTATGTTATTTAAGGAGAGTGCTAAGTATGCGCTACTTGACAGCGTCGTTATTTCTGAGGAAGTATATGCAAATAATTCGATTGGCTTTTTGATGCAAGAAAGCTTTTTAGCGAGCCGCTTTAGCCGGGAGTAGTTTGTTGAAACTTTCCTTGGTACTTTAAAGGCGAGCCGCCTTGGAGGCGAGTAGTTTGTTGAAACTTTCCTCGCTGCTAAAAAGGCGAGCCGCCTTGGCGGCGAGTAATTTTCTCAAACTGTCTTCATTACATTAAAGCCCGTGCAACGCCGGGCCACGCAGCTAGTTACTACTATTAAAATCTGCCCGCGTCTGCCTATCTGTCCGTCTGAAGCTTGAAAACCTCAAAAACCGCTGAGAGTAGAGAGTCAAACATAAAACCATTCGATTTGAAATTTTATAAGGAAGACAATAAGATCAACCGCGTAATTGTACGACGTTAATTAGCTGAGATATTAATTAAAATGCTAATAAAATTTTTGAACTATTTAAAATTCCAAGCCCTTTATGTCCTTCCCGTTGCCATTTTGAATTAAAACGTTAATTTAATTATTGAACTAAAAATTCCAAGACATGTATTTCTTACCGTTGCCATTCTAAATTAAAACGTTAATTAAATTATTGAACTATATAAAATTCCAAGACTTTTATTTCTTACCGTTGCCATTTTGAATTAAAACGTTAATTAAATTTTTGAACTTTTTAAAATTAAAGAGTGTTATTTCTTTCCGTTGCCATTTTGAATACGTGTTACAACGAAGTTCTAACAATTGTTTTTCTTCTAATTAACGACTTATTTTTTATTCTGGTACCATTTTTAGAATGTGTTTCATTAAATTTTAATAAAATTGTAATTGATGTTTTTAGCAAGGATTTTTTTTTTTTTTTTTTTGGCTGCGACATAAATATTAAAACAACTTTTTCGTTTAGAATTTTGCAATTAATTTTACAGGAAGAAAGCGGTTTGGGAAACTTTTTTGGTAAGGAATTTTATTTGTCATTTAGGAACAGTGTTAAGTATGCGCTTCATATCTTCTTTTCATTTTCATTACAATAGATTACTTAAACGAGGGGTTGCTGCTTTAATGCCATTAACATGAGCAAATGTTAAGGATGACATGTCAGTAAGAAAAAATTCTGACGTGTCTAGATAACTTTACCCCTGTTCAAAATTCGATGACTGTTTAAGAACTCAACAGAATAGATGCTTGTGCTCATGCATGGTCATTCGAAGTAATACTTGTTAAATTCATATGTTTTCGTCCCCCATGAAATATGTCAACTATAGAGTTTGGCACTTCCAAATTTAAAGAATTTTGATATTTTTCTTAGAGTCAAGTGCTCAAAATCTGAAGGAAACACTGTATAGTAGGATATGATGCTCGCAATAACCTTGATAAAAACAATTATGCAGATAAAGCTCCCAGTTGATACAATTCTTCAACGAAAAATTTTCATTTCTCAAATGAATTTGAAATAAATAAATAAATAATGCAAAATGTTTTTTTCATTAAAAATAATTCTAATGAAAAGAATTTTCGGGAAAAATTTTGTAAAATTTCGGAGGGGGTTTGAACTAGGGATGGACCGGATATCCGGTAACTATCCGGTATCCGGCCTATCCGGCTGATATTTTAAGTATCCGGTACTTCCGGATATCCGATCCGGCTGACCGCCCCGGATACGGATATCCGGAAGATTTTTGCAGGATATCCGGCTAAGTATCCGGTATTGATGTGGGGAATATCCGGAATTGATGTGAGGGTTATCCGGTATGATGTGAGGACCTAATTAAATATTTTCTTTTTTATAAAAATCTTAGTTAAAAATTTCATTGTTTGATAAACCTTTTAGATGATGTAATTACTTTTCATCTTTCCTTTTTACCAATTTTTGCTTCTAAAACAAAAATTGTGTTATTCCTCCGACTGTGTACTGGACATGGAAGCATTCTGCATATTTGATTTTTCACAATTGCCAGATAAAATATGATGTCTTCAGCTTTTCAAAAATATTTTAGTTAAAATATTTAGAAAGAAAAGGCTACAAATATTCAAGGATTAATGTGCGACAAAAGGTTGAAAAAAACTTACGATCATATCGTTAGTTCATAAAAATTAATCGCAGTAGCTTTTAATATAAATTCTCAAATTATTTTATTTATTGAATTCTCTTATTTTTAGTTTTTGTGCTTCTAACAAAAATTGCGATCTATTAACACCCAATGATGTTGTAATTAGATATTTTTTACTTTGCCACTATTATTGCTTTATTATAATTGAAAATAACATACACTAAATAACCTATCTAACATTGATGAAAGTTTTCTTTTAGATAATGAAAACATCGGTCCCCATGAATCGTCGCAACTTAAAACCATGCTTTTTTTTTTTTTTTTTTTTGAAAGAGTTTAAATGTGTGTAAAGAAATTTTGAATTTTGCATTTTGGCTTCGTTCTTTCTTTTTGTAATACCTTCCTTTCAGAAAAGATATTTCTCTGCTATTAGAATCTTTTCACGTCTGTCACGCCGCTCCGTAACTCCTCGAGAACATGTTGAGCATGACCCTCAATAACATTCAATCGAGTTTCGATAACTCAAAGCTTTATAAACTCAAATATACCTTCATTTCAAAGTTTTCCTTTAGTCCCAAATTCTTGAAAGGACGGTAGGAACTACTTGTAACTCGAACTATCAATAACTCTAAGATTTAGCCGGTCCCTTGGGACTATGAGCTATTGAGACTTGACTGTATTTAAGATGTTAATTTGCATCTTTAGAAAGTGTATTTTATCTTTTAGAATTTAAGTAAAACTTTAAGTTAATTATTTAGATATAAGTTTATTAATTTATTTTTTAAAGTGAACATGTTTAGAATAATTTTAAATAATAATGATAATATATCGGTCATTTCAGCGAAAATGGTACAAATCAGTCCCGATACTTCAGCATTTTGGGAATTAATTTTAATGTTTACCACCAATTAATTATATTTTTTTGATTTGTTCTCCATCTTATTGTGTGTAACCAAGTATTACTTATTTGGGCATAAGCCATTTATAAAGGACCCCCCCCCCCCCCCAAAAAAAAAAAAAAAAAAAAAAATCTTTGGCAAAAGAAGGAAAAAATGATCTGCCCCAGCTTCAAATTGCTAGGACTTAAAATGCAATTTAAGATTAAGCTGAAATGCAACAACAAAATCATTTGCAATGCACAGCACAAAAAATGCTTCTGACACCCTTTCTGCTGATTTTTATGTATGTAAACAAAAGAATCTTGGAAAAACACCTATTTATCTTTGTTCCTAGATTTTTTTTTGTTTCAAACTGTCCACTCTGTTACAAGCCTTTCAGAAATAAAATAAGCAATCGCATTCAATGTGATATTTTTTTTTATAAGTACAAGTAATGTATCTGCTTTGATTACTTTGATACATTGAATTATATAATCAGTAACTAAGATAAGCCTAAAATTCTTTGCTGATGATAGTTAATTTGCACTGTGGGATGTCCATTCTGTTACAGTCGCATTAATTGCGCAAAAAATATTTTTTCTTGAAATTGCAGACAGAATTAGTTTTAGGATGCTTAGTTCATTTTATACTTGTTTTGTAATTAACTTTTCTTTACGATTAGAAATATATTTTTTAAACCTCATTTGTCTCCTCTGTTACACAAAGTGGTCGAACTATTCAAAACCCTTAATGAATGACTCATATATACAAGCCATTTACACTTTATTATGCACAAATAAACAGAGAATAATTTTTAAAACAATGATTAGTTGGCGAAAATTACTTCATTTGATAAACTTAACTCGACAATTTCAGACATTATTTGTACCATTTTGGCTGGAATAACGCATAAATATAACATTTGCATCTCGGAATGTATCTTTATTTTTTCAAAATGAAGTTGAATTTCGAGGTAATCGTTTAAGAATTAGTTTATTAATTTGTTTTTAAAAAAGTGAATATGTTTAGCATGACCCTTAATGTATTTAAAATGATAATTTGCCACTTTTAAGAATGTGTGTCTTAATTTTTTGGAACTAAAGTAAAATTTCAAGTTGATTATTTAAGTAAAGTTTACTCATTTGTTTTTTAAAAAGTGAACAACTTTAGTATACGTCTTAAAAATATATTTAAACTGCTGATTTGAATCTTCAGAAAACATGTTCCTTTGTTTTTTGGAGTTATATAAAATTTTTAACTGATTATTTGAGGATAACTTTATTATTATTATTATTATTTAACACACTGGTCCTGTAGCAAATGCACCGAGCTGTGGGTGCATTTGCTACAGTTCTGCCTCAGCCCTGTCTTACTGGGCGGTAACTCATTGCACAACACTGGTCCTGTTTTAATATTTTCTTCTTTAACTTGTATGTTAGAAAAATTACACGCATATTATTCTTTAAAAAAAAGAATTTCAAAGCAAAATTTTGCTTTATATTATTGCAAAATTAGAAATAAGAAAATGTGTTACTTTGTAATGAAGTTTAAATTCATAAAATTCTAATAAAATATGTATCAATTTGAAAAAAAAAAAAAGTTTATCTGAGCTTAGTTTTTTTTTCCTTTTTTCTTTCTTTGTTTCTTTCTTTTTTAAAAAATATTGGTGAAATATTTAATAACTGTATCATTTACGTAGAAACCTATTGAAATGATATTGAAACAGAAAAGCTTTAAAATTTAAACTAAGAATAATTAAAAGTTTAAACTTTGAGTATATACAGAAATATTTAATTCAATCTTTGAAAGTTTCGTCTATTTTGATAAAAATACATAATTTAGAAAGAAATCACAATATGCTAGTGTTTCATTTCATATGTAGCACTACTCCTGTACAAATAAAATAAGAGGCTTGAAAAAATTAATTAAAATGTATTTAACATGTTCTTAAAGAAATTATGTGAGAAACAACTTTTATTTATTGTTTTGAAGCTGCATTACATAAAAATAAGCGAACATGCAATGTAATTGTAATGCCGGATATCCGCAGGATATCCGGTATCCGGCGTGTGATGAGCCACCGGATATCCGATATCCGGTATCCGGCAAAATCACTATCCGGTCCATCCCTAGTTTGAACCCTAAAAACCCACCCCTTTCATACGACCCCGAGTATTTTCTAGTTTTCTTGGCATTTTGTTTTTGTTTTACGTTGGTTCTTTACTTCATTCAAATTCAAATGATTTTATTGTATACTCTCTGCCTAAATGGCTAGAGAAAAGCAAAGACATTACCTATCCTCCCCATTCCGACGATTCCGGCCACGGCATTCGTCAGACCCCTCCCCACGTACCAGTCGGGGGTCCACGTCTCGGTCCATTCACCCCTGGAACGAAACGCTATCTTTAATACGCTTTTATTAGTTTCACATGTGGGTTTGTTTGTATGTATGTATGTATGTATGTAATTCTGAATAAAAGATAAAATTCACGTTCTTTACAAATACAAAAGTAATATTGTAACGAGTCCGTTTCACCTTAAACTTTCTTAAATGAGCATTCCAATCTTGAGGAAATAACTATAAATTTATTTACAAGTATGTACACTTATTTACAATAGGAGCAGGAAACAATTGCTAAACATCCAGCAATTAGGTAGCAAACAGTACACTGTACTCTCAGCAGTAACTCAGCACCACGTATCTAACGTGAACAGTAATTAAGAAAATTACAAAAACAAAACAGCCATTCGCCCAAACGAATGAAAACGAGCCCTCTCAGAAATCCAATCTGAGAAAAAAAACTAACTGACTGTGTTCAAGGCCAGCTGTTTATACTCGAGAACGAAATCGACAACATTCTAGCAAAATCTGGAGTATTCTGTTCATTCATAACTTGAACAATCCATTCACGAAACTTCTAGTAATAAAAAGAAAAACCACTCGGAGCGAAAAATGTCTTCATGCTTGTTAAAGTTAGGGCAAGTGTAAAAACTACAAAGTGTTACAGGGCCGGTATACAAGTGATAAAAGTGATATCTTCAGATACTTTTGCAACATGTCGCCAGATAAAACCAAAACTAGTGAAAATGAAGCAAGGCAGGAAAAACAACAACTATTTACAAGATTTGTAACAATATAATTAGTACCACTGTTAATACTAAAGGGTAAACTAGATAATTACACGTTGATGTGTTATAAGTGTTTCAGTTGTTTGTGTACGTAATTCTGAATAAAAGATAAAATTCACGTTCTTTGCAATCATAAAAGTAATATATTTAGTACTGTTGTTGAAACTAAAGGCTAGACTATATTATACAAACTATATTACTTATATTACATGTCGATGTACTTATGAGTGCATCTAAAAGCGTATTTTTTAGTTTTTTTAAACTAATTTAAAGATTATTTATATTTGAAAACTCATTCTTTTCCCTTGCTTGGAAGACTCAGCTGTGATATAGCGGATGCTTTTATAGAGCCGCGGTAGCCCGATCGGTAAGGCGTCGGACTCATAACCTGAGGGTCCCGGGTTGCATATAAGCTACCTTTACCCGTATAGAAACCTGGGGAAATTTCCAGCCAATCCAAAGCCATTTCCAATAGGTTGAAAGACACGCCCCCGTATGACGTCGGTCTAAAGCTATTTTTCATGCGTCCCAGTGTATTTCCAGATTGTCTTCTGCTGAATGCAAATTAGCATTTGAAAATGAGATTCCATGTAACCATGCATGCCATATTACGTACTATTTACATCAACACAGATTTTCACGAAACTTTTAAAAACTTTTTTTTTACCACCGTTAATTGATTTTGAAACAATTTCTCACTCACAGTTGGTAAGTAATTTCGGAAATTCGTTAAAAAGCACTTAAACAGTGGCAAAATAGCTCATTTTCAGAACGATTTCGTGTTTATTTTATTTATAACTTAAATACTTTTTGAAAAAATAAATGAAGAAACGAATCAAATTAAATTTATTTTTAAATAAACGCATAAAGTTGAAACTGAAAAATTCGATGTTTTTTTTTAAACAATCTTGAAATTTTTTAAAACAATGGTTCCTTTTTAATGTATTTCAATGCACATATCTAAAAATTTTTAGATTAGAGCCATGAAGAGATCAGCAGTTAATAAAACATTTTGGGTAAAATTAATGCATTCATTCAAATACATCGAAGTCATAGTTTTTTTTTCTAAAAAAATAAAAAAGAAAGAATTGTAAAAAGTTGAATTTTAAAATAAACTAAAAAATGCTTTTCAGCTAATTTGAAAGTATAAAAACTGATCAATAATGAACAATAAATTGCTAAAGAAAATTATACATATACTTCAAAGCGAACAGTGAGCTAATGATAATTTATTAAGAATATAAAGTTACACAAAAGAAGTTAATACTGTAAAATAGATGCACAATAGTCAACAAGAACGAAAGTAGTGAAAATGTAAACAATATCCCAAGCAGTGAAAATTAATTATTCACATTTGAGAAATGTTGGTCATTAACTCAAATGTCAATAATTTTATTAAAAAGATATGTTTTAAATGCGTTAAAAATTATTAAGAGTATGAAAAATTGTCAAATTCGCTTTTTAAAAAAATCATATTTTTTGATATAGACGGCGACACATATTTAAAAAAAAAAACATCGAATTTTTCAGTTTCAACTTTATGCGTTTATTTAAAAATAAATTTTATTTGATTCGTTTCTTCATTTATTTTTTCAAAAAGTATTTAAGTTATAAATAAAATAAACACGAAATCGTTCTGAAAATGAGCTATTTTACCACTGTTTAAGTGCTTTTTAACGAATTTCCGAAATTACTTACCAACTGCGAGTGAGAAATTGTTTCAAAATCAATTAACGGTGGTAAAAAAAAAAAAAAAAGGTTTTTAAAAGTTTCGTGAAAATCTGTGTTGATGTAAATAGTAATATCGCATGCATGGTTACATGGAATAATCTACTAAATATCCCATTCTTGGGAGTTAATTGGCGTTCATTAATAAAATCAGCAAGAACGAAACTAGTGAAAATGTAAACAATATCCCAAGCAGTGAAAATTAATTATTCACATTTGAGAAATATTGGTCATTAACTCAAATGTCAATCGTTTCATTATAAAGATATGTTTTAAATGCGTTAAAAATTATTAAGAGTATGAAAAATTGTCAAATTCGCTTTTTACTTTGACAATAACTCAAAGAGTGATTTAAATTTAAATTAGTAAAAAATTCATATTTTTCGGTATAGATGGCGACACACATTTTCATTTCGAAGTATCATAGCGAAGCAATGAACTTCAAAGAAGCATTTGCTTGTTCTTTGAAGGATGAAATTGAATCGAAATAAGAAAACTGCTTTCGTTAGCCGCATTCAATTAAGGTTCTCATTTTCAAATGCTAATTTGCATTCAGCAGAAGACAATCTGGAAATACACTGGGACGCATGAAAAATAGCTTTAGACCGACGTCATACGGGGGCGTGTCTTTCAACCTATTGGAAATGGCTTTGGATTGGCTGGAAATTTCCCCAGGTTTCTATACGGGTAAAGGTAGCTTATATGCTCCCGGGTTCGATCCCGGCCGATTAAAGATCTACCGTCGTCACTTCTGGTGGCTGGGCGACGTTAAATGAGGGTCGTGGTCACAAAGTCCTCCGAGTGAAACGATACCTCTGGGGGTACTGGACCAGGGGTTGGTCTTTTTTATGCTCGACGCTCCTAAAGATCATAGAATTTTGTTTAAAACTTTTCAGTTAAATAACTTTTAACAAAAAATAATATTTTTGTTCGTTTGCTTCTAAACAAGGTTACCGGAATGATTTTTGATTGCCGAAAAAATAGCAAATGCTTCCTGAGTCTCCATAGTTTTTCATCAAAAATATATATATATATATATAAATAAATAAGAAATAAATAAATGAATAAATATTGGCATTATTATTCGTTATCGTCAACAAACAAATCTTCACCTTTGAATGGCACCCGATGCCTGGACTATTTTTCTGGATACAGCCAGGAGCAAACCAACTGTAAACTCGGCAACACATGAAACTGAAATCGGATTGGGGGCGTTGCAGACCACAATGTTCCTAAAAGAGAATAGAATAAACAAAAAAAAAAAAAAAAACTAGGTCATAATCGCGCATTTCTTAACCAATTTAATTTAGAATTAAAAAAAAAAAAAAAGAAATATATACTACGCATGCAAAAAGCAAGTCCAATTTGCTGTACCAAAATTTGTCTACACTTCTGTTATCGGAATTTTACTTAATATAAATAATTTGAGCAGTAAAATTTCTAAACAAATCTTGAAAGCTGCAAGTCTTTCTATCCCCACCTGTCCTTAGCGTCAAATGAATTTCCCCTTACTAACTTTCATTTCTCTATACTCGTTATGTATATAAGTAATTTTGTTATTTTTTAGAATCTTCTTTATGCATTTATTGTTTTTCTTTCATAAGGAATTATGATTTCCCCTTAGTAATTAAAATTCTTTCCCAATTCATAGTTAGAAAGATTTCGTTAGTAGTAAAAAATTTCTCTTAATTATTCTGTAGATCATTATTTTCCTCTATGATTTAGATTTTCTTATTATTTATCTCTTAAATTTTTGATTTATTAGTACAATCCCTTTTGCCATTAAAATATTTTCTTATTCAGCGGGGTGATTTCTTCAAAGCTAAACATTTTCTCTTAATCGTTACGATTTTCCCATTGCGATAAAAATTTGCTCTCAATCAATGAGATGATTCAGTCAAAGATAAATATTTTCCCTTTATCATCAGTACGAGTATTTTCCCTGCGTGATTAAAATTTTATCACTTTAATTAGTCTAAGAGCTAGCAATGTTTTCGAGTGACAATTTTAACTCATTAATGCCTGACATTTTTTTTCCCAAAGATATTTTGTACACTGGTTACAAACAGTGTTTAATGGACAGGGGAAAAAATGTAAAAAATATTTATTTATTAAGGAAAGAAAAATCGTCCTTTAAAAGTTACGATCATTGAACACTATTATTTGGTTGAAATGTTCATTTTGGGGAAATTCAGATACACTTTTTGGATCGTCCCTAAAAAGGGACGCTAGGCATTAATGGGTTAAGACGTCTGGCTCTTTAATACAGTTGACGCTCATTATAACGACCGCTCGTTACAAAGACTATCCAATATAACGACCGGTCGGAAAATACACTCTATTTTTTACCTCTTATAACGACCACTCGTTATAAAGACCCTTTCGCTGTGGGACAGAGATAGTCGTTATATCGAGCGTCAACTGTATATATCTTTCCTTATGCTTTCCATCATGCGATGTGTCTAGCGGCCGAGAGGGTTGCGTTTTTTACTGCGCATCGCATTTGTACTGGTAATAAAAGTGATTTTTCAACCATTTTGCGGCAATTAGAAACTTCAACCTGAAGTAAGAATGTCACGTAATATATCAATGGAAAGCTCTATTTCTTGCCTTCATAATGGTTTCTGAATTTTTACTCAAGTGTAATTAGAAAAGAAGCTGCATTTTGGTTATTTTGCGTTTTTTGACAGCTGTATTTCGCCCAACTTTTGAAGTAGAAATCTAAAACTTTGCAGGATTACTTATCGTGTCATATGCGTCTTTCACACACATTTTTGTTGAAATTGGAAATGGGGAGGTCAAAAACTTTCTTTTATGATGATTTGATGCGGAATTGCCCAAAAATGACTAAAAAATTACTATTTTTTCCAGTACAAGTGTAATGCGACATATTTAGAGAAAGACATATTTAAGAGCCAGGCGTCTTAAAATGGTTGTTTTTTCGACGTTGCTCAACTCTCGGACTAAATAACTAAGAGAAAAACTTATCTCAGTCATTATTATTCATTTTTATTAACCCATTTATGCCCAAGTTTTTTTGATTTTTTTTTTTTTTTTCAATTTTATCTGCTTAAAACTTTCACTAGGAATGGTTTACATACATTTTAGGCTTAAAATAGATCGCCGTTGCCATATTTATTAAGTTATTCAACGTCCTGTTTATGGGATATTTCGCAGATATGCGAGCAAAATACGACCTTCCTTGACTTTACTTTTGCAAAGTAAGGTTACAGAAGGCATCTCCGATCCATTTTAAGCAAATCATTTTAAAATAGTTAAATTTTATGAAGAAAAGGCTCGCAAAAAAAACTTACTTTCTGTGGCTACCCATGCTGGATCGTTGCTTGACTGATTTGTCTGAAAATAGCTGTCAATAAATAAACTCTGGTGTCCAAATAGTGACTCTAACTGGTTTTCTCAAGAAGAAGGACTATTTAACTTGTGAAAAACAGCTTTAGTAAAAGGATATACCCATTACAGGTTTTTGTATGCAGTAACTAACAAGCATCCTGTTTTTAGGCTTATGGGCATAAATGGGTTAAGTTTAAAAAATTTGTCAAGTTTCAGACAATTGTCGAATTCCTGCTTGCTCCAGTCAGATGAAATGCTTTTTTTTTTACCTATGTTAACTAAAAATTTTCCATAAGGTCTAGGAAGAAAACATTGCTGACCTCTTCTTGCACTCAGCGACATCTATATGTTCAAAGCCCAAAGACAGCGTAGCTATTACTTTCAACTGCGAGCCTGGAGAAAATAAGGAAACAAATCAGGAACTAAGTTTATTGGGAAACCTTCACTTCACACTCTCCAGGGTCCCCCGTACCTACCACAGCTTCGTGGTTTAACCGGGATAGGGCCCTGAAGAGCGCTCTGTTGTTAATTTTGAACCAGAACCTAGGGTCGAGCAAACCCTAGGGCCCAGCACCCCCAGAGGTATCGTTTCACTTGGAGGACTTTGTGACCACGACATTTTTAACGCCTCCCAGCCACCATTAATCAAGGCGGTGGATCTTTGATCGGCTGGGATCGAACCCGGGTCCCTCCGGACACGAGTCCAATGCCTTACCGATCGGGCCACCACGGCCCTATTGGGAAACCTGGACGACTACACTATAAATAAATAGATGTGGTTTTTACAGTAAAATACAGCTCGCGTGTGTCATTGCAAAAACCTTCGGACAAGGGACACCCCTATTTAAGGGACAAAAATTTGGGCCCCCTTAGTGTCCCTCATTTAAAGGTCCCACTGTACTTCGTTTCAGAATTTAAATGCAATTTTTGAACCAGTAGTTTTCGAGAAATTCTCCTTTACAGGGTTCCCACTTCTTTTTCAAAACAAAAAATAAGGACTTTCTAAGGACCTTTCTCAAAAAAATTAAGGACCTCGAAAGCATTAATTAGTCAACAAATATGCATGAATTTTATAGGTTGCACAAACGCACCTTTATTTTCAAGCATTTTTTTCCCCAAAAAATATGTTTTTGAAGCATTTATCATTACATTTCAAACCCAAGACTAAGAAACATTTTCAAAATAAAAAAATTGCGATCTGAACTTTTTCTTCATGACAATTCCAAGGCTAGCGGCAATTTTACATCAAACACTGGACAAAAAAGTACTAGCTTTGAGTACAAGATGCACTAGAATCTTTGAGGCTGCGTTTTGCAGAAAAAAGTATAAAATATGTCGTATACAAATACATTAAGTTAAAATGAGGAAAAAGGGGTCAATTTACTATCTTTCTCAATGAAACAAAAATGCTAAAACGGATTTCAATAAAAGGCAAGGAATTCTAATTTGATGCTACTTCTATTTACTTCAGTATAGTTCAGATTTTGGTAAAATTATGATAAAAACTTAATTTTGTAAAAGTGAATTAATCACTTTTACTAATACCTAACTACATACACAGAGCTAAAATTCAGGACAGATATGCCAAAGTTTCCAAAATAGTCTAAGCGGAAGAATTCTCTTTTATTAAAAAGAATTGCATGTAGACCAGTGGTTCTCAACGGGGGCGATACCGCCCCTGATGTTGAGGAGCGGTGAACCTCTTTTGGGCGGCGGACATGTTTGGGGGGGGGAGGCGGTAGGAGACCTTTTCTCATGGATCGGTAAGGATAGTTTACAAAAAAACAATTCTGGAGTTGTCTCCCGATCCCTGATCCTTCTCCTAACGTCATCAAAGACAGCCCAAAATTTGCCAATAGCACTTAAATTTCAAAAAAGTTTTGAGGTGGGTCCCCTCTTTCATTGCGTAACTATCTGAAATAGCCTTAAAATTGTATTTAATTGATGTCCGTTTAAAAATTGCTCAAGAAGAGTCCTAAATTCCTTACCCCTCCCTGCTCTCCTAACTTTTATTGCCAACAAAAAAAAAAAAGGCTTAAAATTGCGCTTTGAAAACTTGACTTTTCAAAAAAACTTCCTGGGCAAAGATCCAGAACCACACACCTCTTTCTCTAGCATAACCATACAAAGCTTGAAACTTAGTTTCTAGACATTTCTAAAAGACAGTCTAATGATTTTGTAAGAAATGATAACGGGAGGGAATCTCGAACTACCCTCCTACTCTTTCCCTAATTATGACCAAAAAGAGCCTAGAATTACCTTTTTAGGAAGTCGTCTTCTAAAAATTCCTAGAAGAGAGCTACCAAACTTGACCGACTTTTTATGTTGTAAGAGCATTGCCGTAACAACACCAAAGGTAGTCAGTCTACAGTTGCGTTTTTCAGAGTATAGTGAAAAAATTTCCGGAGAAAACTCCCGAACCTTTACCACTCCCTCAACCACAACAAAAAATAGTTTAAATTTAGGTTTTTAAAAGACTTCAACTTCAGTGTACAACAGAAGGAGCTCTGACTCCTAACATGACTAAAATTGGCCTTAAAATAACTTTCAATTTTGAAAAAATTTCATAAGGGACCTTTTTCTCCCTTGTTAACGTTAACAAAACTTGCCTAAAATTACGTCAATTTTAAATGTCTCATACTGATGGAGTCTGAATCTAACTCTTAACACCAAGAAACCTAATATTAAAGGAAATGCGTTTTTAAGACTCCATTTTCTAAACAAGCGCTGTCTTTACTGTGATGTCGCCAGGGCATATTTTTTTTCGAAAAAATTACTACTTGTAACTTTTCGCATCTTATCTAACCTTCAAAGCCATAAATTACTCAAAAAGAATCTCTGAATTGAATTTATCTTGTAATTTGTAAATATGAAGATTTTTTTTCTCCTCCAATTAAAACTTGAGTAATCTTTAAGGATGACATGTAGGGTTGGTAGTGTGAGTCTTTGTCCCGTCTGGAAAAAATCGAAAGTCCGGCTTTGTTATTGCCATAAATGAGGGACGTGTAAAGCATAGCTGCAAGTTAGTAAGAACAACGCGGTTTTGGGATTGGATTGTTTGAGGAACTATTTGAATACAGTGCAGTTTTTCAAAGTAAATTAGTTTTCAAAAAAAAAAAGTTGAAAACAACGCATTTTTATTTCAAACCTTTTTGCTCTTATTTACGTTTAAAATAGGTAACTCATTTGATGGAACTTTTCTTGGCACTTGGTTGCTTATTTGATGCAGCTTTTTAGAGGAAAAAAATTACCTGCTTTTTTTTAAAAAAACAAATATCTTATGCTTGAAAAGTTTTTTATTTTTTTAAAGTTTTTTTTACCCCCTAGTCATTTTTCAACTCTCTGTTTGGGCAAAATTATAGAGTTAAAACGGTCAAGAAAACTGCTTTTCCTTCTCCCTCTTTTCCGTTTCACACCCTTCTGCAAAGGTGCGGTAGCTGAAAAAAGGTTGAGAACCACTGATGTAGACAATTTGGATAAATGTAAGAGATTTATACAACACTTCAAACCCAAACTTTTACAAAATGCAAGGTATCTGATACAATTGGAATTTGAAATCCATGATTTTCCATGACCTTCTGGATGCAATGTTTGCAGTAGGAGAGGGGATCAAGAATTGTCTAAAATAGTGCTTTGTGAAGAGAAAATTTCATTTATCTGAGATGTGTTTTGCAAATATGAGCAGGAAAATTCAAATTATGACAAAATATAACAAACTAAGCTACTGTTATATTATTTGAAAAAATCTCACTGCATTTAAGATAACTATTAGTGAATGTCAACCATAATTTTTACTTGAATCAATGCAGATGCAAATGTATTAAAATTTTCAAGTGGAAGCAATTAAGTAGAGAATGTGCAAGATTACAAAATATTTTTATTTGATTGCATTGATTAACATGATGAATAATGCGTTCAAATGAGGCAAAATGTATGCCTGCAGCATGGGTTGAAAAACATGGTTTTTAAGTGGTGCCTACAGCTTGCAAAGCTGACCCATGTAGCTGCTTACGTCATTATCCTAATATTGAGAAACTGGTTTCTAAGAAATAGTTGCAAAAATTTATTAATAAAATAAGAATTAAGTAGTGAAAATAATAGTTCTTAGTAAGTAATTTTCTTTCTTTTTCCATGTTTTACGATGCTATCTAGAAAAACTTTCAATATGATTAGAGATCAAAAATACTAAAGACTTAAGTTCCTGCATTTTTTTTTTTTTTTTTTTTTTTTGTAGCCAGACAAAAAAAAATCAGTATTTACATGTCAGTATTTACTTCTAAAAACATTTTGTTCCGAAGGAACTAGTTGAAAAGGATTTGTCAAACCTTCAAATGACTATGCTTCTTTAGACTTAGGTTG
The DNA here is from genome assembly GCA_038373865.1 of Uloborus plumipes. Classification (NCBI taxonomy): domain Eukaryota; kingdom Metazoa; phylum Arthropoda; class Arachnida; order Araneae; family Uloboridae; genus Uloborus; species Uloborus plumipes. The sequence goes on along the minus strand of JAXGGA010009270.1, from coordinate 13,374 downwards.
AGCACCACTGTTTTAAAATAAATCATTGTGATATGGATTACAGACGGAGAAATACGAGAGGACAAACAATTTGCAGAGGTAAAAGGTTTTTTTTTTCTTATTAAAGCATCTATTAGTCCATGTCTATATATATTTTTTGCAAACTCCAAATGGCGAGTGGACATTTTCTAGACAACTACCCCCTCTCCCTTCCCCAACACATATAGGCTTATTTTCTTTGCTCACACTGAGAATGTTTAGATATCAACACAGGATCCCAAAGCAGTAAAAAAGAAAAGTTGAAAGAATATTTTTTTCATTCTTGCTAGCAATTTCAAATCATTAAATTACTAGCAATAGTGAAAAATAAGGACTTAAAAATAATTTTAAGGACCTTGAATCAAAAATAAGTACTTTTAAGGGCCCTTATTTTTCAAAATGAAAAATAAGGAGTTTCTAAGGACTTTTAAGGACCGTGGGAACCCTGCTTTAGCATCAGCGAGTTACTTACTGGTTGTACAGGGTAGGGATTTCACCGATTAATCGGCAGTACCGATTAATCAGCCATAATCGGCCACTTTGCCGATTATTAATAATCGGTAAAATCAGGCCGATTAAACGGCGGATTTTATTTTTTAATATTACTTTTAAAGTACACCTTTACTAAGAAATGATGAATAATTTTATTAATAATAATGATTATCCTCACATAATCGATACGAAGTTTTAAATAAATTTAATTCTCCTATTTTGAATAAATATACACATACACGATTTTGCAACGCTTTTCAAGTGTCGATGCTTTTTTCTTTAGTATAGTGCTTTTAGATAACCTCTAACTTTCAAAGAGTAAAAGTCTTGAATTAAAGTTCAATTAAAAGTACCCCTAAATTGCAGTTCTCACCACAGACTCCCCTCCCCCCACCCACCCTTTTTTAAATTTTATCTCTAGTTAACATATTTAACAATGTGTAACATTATTGAAGGAGTTTGAAAATTGGTTCTATGACATTCGACAAAATTTTGGTATCACTTTGGGAAAAGTAGGAAAATGAAAAAAAAAAAATCTGGTATGGGCCCCACACTACTTCCTTTTACGTGTAAATTTCTTAGTAGTTGCCTTAAGTGTCAAAAAAAGTGCTTGAAGTGAGCAAGGTAACAATTCAAATATTTACTCCCCTAATCTGCCACGAAACAATGCAAAAAATATTTAACAATGGTTAATTTTCTAAATATTTTGCTGATTTTAATATCATTCAGTGAATTTTTCGCAAAATATCGCCAATAGCGCCAAGTTGAACCCAAATTCAAAAAAACCGATATGTCGCCAAGTTGGCGTCAAACACTTGGCGACCAAAAGCTTGGCGACATATCGCCAAGTGGTAGCGCCAATTCATATCACTTGAGTCTGCATTGAAATTAACACTGATTTACCCTAAAAAAGGGGTAAAACACCCCCTTGGGAACATGCAAATGCAACCACAAGGGGAGGTGCACAACTAGACCATTCTCAGAGCCTACATACCAAGCTAGAAGTTTCTACGGTATATAGTTTTTGAGTTATGCGAGCCACATACGCACATACATCCGCACATACGTACATACAGACGTCACGAGAAAACTCGTCGTAATTAACTCGGGGGTGGTTGAAAAGAATTTTTTGGCTGCTTATATGTTGGTAGGTACATATGCACGTGCTGACAGGTCGAAAAAACTACTGAACATTCATTCGGGGGTGAGCAAAATCAAAATTTAGACTCAAATTTGAGTGATTTTTTTTTCGCGATCACAATACTTCCTTTACTACGTAAAAGGAAGTAAAAATGAATCTCAGAAATAAATTACGTACTATTTCTAAACTAAGATTTGTAAAAGTAAGCAAAGAAAAACAGTGACGGTGAAATTAGTCATTTTAAAAACAATCATCCTTATCATTAATCGGCTTAGCCGATTAATGATATATTCATAAATAAACTAAATAACTATTTCATAAATAAACTAAATAATACGAATACAGTACCCGGTTCAAAAGTTGCCATCTTCCTATCCGGCAACTTATTAGGTATTAGAAATAAAAACTGTGCTTGCATTTCACACTTATTTATTTATTTTAAAATACTTGGAAGATCAAAATAAGCAATAATTATTTCCATCTGTAAATTTAATTCAATATCCATTCAAAATGTAATATTAATTTTAAAAATGCAATATAGCAATCTTTTTTCCAAAACTGGCGAGTAAGAATTTTTTATGAGGTCCGCCTGATTCCATGAAAAGTAAAAAGAGCAAGCTGTACTTTGGTGTACAGTGTTTGATTAGAGAATGATAGTTTAAAATGATTTCAGAAAAAATCCGAAAAACCCAGTGGGGCTGAACTTTAAAAAAAAAAAAAACGGGTTTTTTCAAACCCTGCCTGTACATAAGTAGCACTTTACAATGCCGCCTCAAAAAAAAAGCAAAAATCCTAAGAGTTTTTTTTTTTTTTTTGGTGGCAAATAAATTTCCTGCATCAGTCAGTGCAAGACTTTATGAACACCCTGTATATTTGTATACAAGTGGCACTTTACCTGCCACATCCAGCACAGTCTTGTCGATCTTGTCCGTAGAGATGCAGAACAGAGCACTCGCCCCCTGGATGTGTCGCAACAGGTAGTCACGTGGCACGGCCTCCGAATGGGGGTACAGTTCCACGTCGAACCTATGGAAAGAAAGCGAAGGAAATAACACACTGCCTCTTTTTAACCTTTCACGCAACAAGGAAGGGAGTTATAAGTTTTAGAAGTTTGACGTGTCTGTGGCACCGGACAGCCTAAACGGATGGACCAATTTTGATTTCTTTCTTTCTTTTTTTTTTTTTTGAAATTTAAAGTGATCGAGGATGTTCTTAGCTAGAGCCGCTATATAGACAGGCCGACGCACCAAGCTTAAGTTTCACCACTTTAGATCCAACTCATGAACTTTTACTTTCATTTTTCATTGTTGCGGATTTAGGGTTACCAGAGCAAAGTTTCGGGACATTACCAAGCTTTGTTAAATTCACGTGAAAAGTTACCAAAAAAAAAGATAACTCGCCAGAAAAGGCAACCCTCAAACACGCGCTGGATCCAAAGTGGTCAAACTTAATCTTGATGCGTTGGCTCGTCTATAAAGGGGCCTTATTCTTAGCTAGGTCGCGGTGGCATTCATTATCAAGGATATTAATTAAAAACCTTTGAGATGTTTTCCGAGATTTTTGAAGTGAAAACATCCTGGAAAATTTTAAACTGTAGTTCCAAAACAAAGGGAAAAAAAATATGCGCCTGATAACATGTGTTTGAAACTTCCACGTAAAATAGCACTCGAATTACAACGTTTTTAAGCAAATGCGACTGAGCCTTAAATTTACGCAATTGGAAACCGCTGTCATTGTTGGTCGACGAGAAAAGGGGCACGGGACATTTCCGCCGCATCGTAGGACATTTCCGTCGCAAAGTTTATCCCTACCTTACCCTGCCTTTCCCTTTATCCCTACCTCTCTTCTATACATCATTACAGGGAAGTGATGTCATGCTGTGTATTCATTTGTATTATACATGCTAAAAGCTACAGACGCGTAACACTCTCCTTATTCTGAAAAAAAAATCCAACGTCAAGGTCAAAAATGCAGAGCACTATGAACACGAGAAATTCTCGACATAATAAACACGAAATTCACGTTCTTTTACAACGTAAAAAAATCTGGTATGGACCCCACACTACTTCCTTTTACGTGTAAATTTCTTAGTAGTTGCCTTAACTGTTAAAAAAAGTGCTTGGAGTGAGCAAGGTAACAATTCAAATATTTACTCCCCTAATCTGCCACAAAACAATGCAAAAAATATTTTACAATGGTTCATTTTCTAAATAGTGCTGATTTTAAGATCATTCAGTGAATTTTTCGCAAAATATCGCCAATAGCGCCAAGTTGAACCCAAATTCAAAAAATAATGTTTTCACCAAATTTGTCGCCAACTTGGCGATATGTCGCCGAGTTGGCGTCAAACACTTGGCGACCAAAAGCTTGGCAACATATCGCCAAGTGGTCGCGCCAATTCATATCACTTGAGTCTGCTTTGAAATTAACACTGATTTACCCCCAAAAAGGGGTAAAACACCCCCTTGGGAACATTCGAATGCAACCACAAGGGGAGGTGCACAACTAGACCATCCTCAGAGCCTACATACCAAGCTAGAAGCTTCTACGGCATATAGTTTTTGAGTTATGCGACCCACATACATACATACGTACATACAGACGTCACGAGAAAACGCGTCGTAATTAACTCGGGGGTGGTTGAAAAGGATTTTTCGACTGCTTATATGTTGGTAGGTACATATGCACGTGCTGACAGGTCGAAAAAACTACTGAACATACATTCGGGGGTGAGCAAAATCAAAAGTTAGACTCAAATTTGAGTGATTTTTTTTTTTTCGCAATCACAATACTTCCTTTACTACGTAGAAGGAAGTAAAAATCCAAATTCAAGGTCAAAAATGCAGAGCACTATGAACACGAGAAATTCTCGACATAATAAACACAAAATTCACGTTCTTTTACAACATAAAAAACAAAGAAATCAGAAAAACACAGGATAGAGCGTTTATCTATTCAAACTTCGCCAATTTTCCTTCGCCAATATTACACTTCTTATGTTTATCTGTTGCCAGTTTCTATTTGTTAATAATTAAAATACTTTTTATTCATTTTATTATAAGAATTTTGAATTTTCCCTCTTTATTCCGCCATTGCGACTAGCACATATTTACTTACACGGATAATCTTTCCTTTTCCATGTAGTCCAGGATCTGACAGCACTTCTGTAGGAATGTTTGAGTACGGAGAATTTTTTTTCAAAAATGTTTAGTAGGTGCCCTAGGAAGTATTTTGGACTCGGGTGGACATTCGCCACCTGGTGCGTTTTTCTGCTATGACGTCATCAAAGATGGCGGCCGCTCGCTCTCATAAATGCTATATAAATGCCCAGTACTTCTGTAGGAAATTTAAATGGGGAGAATTTCTGTTCAAAAATGGTTAGTAGGTGTCTTAGAAAGTATTTTAGACTCGGGTGGACTTCCGTCTCCTGGTACATTTTCCTGTTATGACGTCATCAAAGATGGCGGCCGCTCGATCCTATAAATGCTCATATCTATGTTACTACTTGACCGATTTGCATGAAAATTGCAAATTTTTTTACTAATTTGTCTGATGCTATTTGTCTTTAAGCTGCACTGTTAGAAATTTATTCGAAAAAATAATTAAAAATCGATTTATTGATTTTTTTTATTTTTTTGTTTTTCGTTTTTCACTACCAAGACTTAACCATAAAAGATGGTATTAACCCTTTTACTTTTACGAGAAAATGCTAATCTACCGCTTCTTTCATGCTAAAAGATACAACTGTATTACAAACCAGTAAAAAGTCCTGCTGTCCAAGGGATTATCAAGAAAAATTTAAATTTAGTTAAAATGAATGTGAATGAGAAGAAATATGAAAACTCAGACGTGTTGTAGCAGTTTAGGAGAACTTCTTGATCTCTTTTTGCAGTTCCAATGTTGATGTTGATTATGATTTATCTACTCTGAAAGAATACTCGAAGAACCGCCTTTACCACCCTGTAGTGCTAAAGGTACAATGTGCAAAAATATTATCTCAATTAATGGCCCGTGCCACTTTTTGCACTAGAAGGTGACAAATTCTCAAAGTCAATATTCTTCACATAAGGATACAGCTATAATCTTAAATCATTTAAAAATTAACAGAATAGCTCTTTTCGTATTACCTGCACTACGTATTCTTTTGCTTGATTTACGAATTTGTTCTACATATTCCAGTCGGATGATATACCAAATTTCTCCAAATATTTCATAAAACACGATGAACAGCTGCTTTTTTAGTGCAAAATGTATTTCAGTGATTTGGTCCAGATAGTGCGTGGATGGTTGGAATGTTTTCACCTGTTTTTCGGTAAATATTACTAACAGACAAAGTCGCGTAGAATTCATAACTCCAGTGCTCTCCCCCAAAGTTCCTGAACACCAAATCGCTGAATAAGAGTGTACCAGGAAAATAAAGCTAACGCCATTATTCTCGAAGTCTGCTTCCTCTGCTGTTAAGCAATTTAAGTCCAGGTCTTTCCACATTGTAAGATCAGTTTGTTTCCTGATTATACCCAAAAGCTGTTGTTTAGGACAGGCAGAGTAGCATCTTGAGAGATTTTAACAACATGTATAACAATACTGCGACCTTGGTTCTACGCTTTCAGACTTTTTAGAGAAACATTTGCTCTAACTGTCAAAAATTTTACAGACTCTTCCACAGCCTTTTGTGATACTCCCAATGTATGATCGAAATAATAATAATAATAATTTAAAAAAAAAACAGGAACTGCTTCGGCAAGGGCTTTGTTTTTATCTGTCATAACCTTTCGTATAGAAAAGTTCACTATATAACAGGACTTTTCATCACACTTGAACAAGGTTTCTTCTCTTATGCTGCCTTAAAATTTTTCTAGCTCTTGAACAATGCACGTATTTGTAATTTTAACATAAATTCTTGTTCATTAAACAATGAACAGTTTTCAGATAGTTCATACTGAAAGAGCTCTTCCACGTCAGAGGAACGAGCTAAAAGTTTTCGTATCATCAGGTAAGGTTGGTGAGACTGTCTATTTGACTTCTTTTTACCGACTTTCCTTGTATTAGTAACAGCATTTTGTGCTTTGTTGCAAGGAAATACTGCCACTGTGGCTCTATGAATGGAGCTTGAGCGATCTTGACTCTTTTTACCTCGTATCGTGTAAAACAGTCTCCAGCAGGTCTTCAGTCATCAGTATTAAATAAGTTTAATATATTTTTCATTGTATCTTTTGAAGCCAGTGTTTTTGTCAGTAAATAGTGTGATGTATTGGGAAGTATATTAACCCCTTGATGGTTATGAACGAGTTCGGCTCGCAATCGAATCGTGCTTCATAATGCGCGCAAACGAGTTCCGCTCGGGAGCAAGATTTTGACCGAAATGGTTAGTGACGAGCACTACTCGCGTAGTGAAATTTGTATAACATTGTGTAGGAACAGCTGCCACATTCGACTACTGTTTCCTCCTAATGCTGCGCGAATTAAGTAAACGGAAACTGCTTATTTCCATAACCGTCAAAGGGTTAAACAAGTTACTTTCTTACAGTTTATATTTAAACATTAAGACAACTTTTGCATCTAAGTTCAGGGTTTGCTTCTTAGAAAATTCATGGTAGATGTTCAAACCATTTCTCTTTTGGACAAAACCGTGGTTATAGTTCCAATATCATATCCGATACCATAAAACACATCAGATATTAGACTTTTCCGAAGATATTTTCCTAGGCAGCATATCACAACTGTTGCCGTTCGGAATGCACCCAACCCTTATTACAATATTTGCAAACTTATCTGGAATGTTTAGTTGAACATCACATACGATAACCTGTACACACCTTCGTCATAGGTTATCAATGGTAGATAGTTCTGACCAGTGGCGGACATAGCACCCCGCAACCCCCACGAAGTGGGGGGGGGCATAAGGTTTGAGGGAGAAACTTTAAGAAAAATAGCACTATGAGTTACACGGGAAAAATATTTTTTACAGTTTAATAGGGAAGTAGGGGCTGCACTTGCAAATCTTGCAAGGGGGTGCACCTAAGTCTATATACGCTACCGGTTCTGACCCAGCTGGTTGAGGACACGATTGAAATTCATTTGAGATGCGTAAATAGTAGCATGCTAATTTATATGGTACTAGCAGTACCCGCACGGCGATGCCCGTGCAAAAAATGTAAAGAAAGTCAACTGAATAAATTTAAATTCACTCCACCCTCTTAAGTAAAATTATTATATTCTTTAATTCAAATGTGCACCACGACCTTTTAAAATATATTGATGACACTTTTAATGCCATTTCAGTTTGTAGTGTTCAATGCGAGGATTATTTTAGTTTTAAAGACTTTTTTCTTCTTTTCGTGTGTGTGTGACGAACTTATTTATTTTTAGCGAAATTTTTACGTTTCAATGGAACTTTTGACACAACTGTAGAGCCAAGATTTTCGAAAACTCTCAATGACCACAGCAATATTGCCCTTGAAATTTAATATCTCCCCAAAAACAACAGTGTTGTAAAAAAATCCCCCGCCAAGAAAACCTTAAATACTCAGCCTTAAAAAGTTATGATATCGAGTTTTCCCGCCAAGTTTGTGCCAAACTACAACTAACCTGTATGTATAGTTCTTTTAAATTGTTTTCAGTTTTGCCAGGCGGGAAGCTTTGTCTTGTGAGGTGGTTGCTTAATGAGTAAAAACTTCCCGCCTGGCAGGACTGAAAACAATTTAAAAGAACTATACATACAGGTTAGTTGTAGTTTGGCACAAACTTGGCGGGAAAACTCGATATCATAACTTTTTAAGGCTGAGTATTTAAGGTTTTCTTGGCGGGGGATTTTTTTACAACACTGTTGTTTTTGGGGAGATATCACATGTTTTTGCATTAATATTATTTCTTTGCCTGTTTTTTTTTCTCTTCAAAATTTACTTTGCATGTGTTTTTTTCCCTTCAACATTTTTCTTGGCGGTCCGACATCTGTGGTTTTCTTGGCGGCATGCATTTGGTGCAAAAGTTCAAGGATCTTCTTCAGTCTGGGATAAATTTGAAATCAATCACAATGTACCACCCGAACCGACGCAAAACAAAGCTAGTTGCTAACAATACTACGATTAAATTAAAAGTTAAAAAAAAAAACCCCAACCCTTACTGCCGATCTCATATTAAAATGAACTAAATTGAAGATCCCATTTAACATTCGAGCGTTCGCGCTGGGTCTTTTCGACCCAGGCGCAAGGATAAACACTCGCTGCTCTACTTCTATTTGAAAGAAATGGATCAGGTCCACTGTAGCTGCATTCAAAGTCGACCCCTTGAACTTGGATATACTTTTGAGATCCTTGATTAATATTTGTCAAAATCATGATTTACTACTGAATTATTCATTAAATATTGTTAAAATGCTCTTAAAATGTAATATGGGTCACTCTGACCCAGCGCGCGCTCTCGTGTATCGGTATGTCGCGCGCTTTCCGGAAGGTTAAAAGCCCTATGCAATAAAATCAATTACAAATATTTTATTTGTTAACAAATAGAAACTGGCAACAGATAAAATTATAAATCATTGAGTTTTCTTTCCTCGTGGCCCAACAATGAAAACATAAACGCTCAGATGTTGAACAGAGCTGGTAGATAGAAATCGGACCAATTTTAAGCATTAATAACTCCGGGGTGCGATGACCCCGGGGGGTAAATTTTGGGAAAATGTCCTCAATGTCTCATCGAGAATATTCATACCAAAAATCAACACTAAAGACCCCCGGGGAGAAAAGATACGGAAAATAAAAGCGAGGGGGAGGGGGTGGGGGGGTCGAAAAACCCCCTATGCCGAGCTTTGGGACAAAATAAATGTGGGTGCAAAAGCAGAGCTCAATCCGAGTTACCGTTTAGTCTGGACCCCTGTCAAACAATTTTTAAAAAGTGCGAAAAATAGCGATTTTATAACATATATCACCCCTCCCCCTGAGGGTCCTGGATGTTTTGCTTTAGTATGTGCCGTCAGGGGCCGCTGGAGATTGAGTATACCAAAAATGAACTCTAAGGATCTTTATGGGGCTGAGATACAGAGGGGTGAAAACCCCGGTTTGGTTACTCGCGTAAACAGTCCTAGTCGCTCTTTTACATTTTTATTGGCGACGGAAATTTCTTGGCGGCTTGTATTTGGTTTTCTTGGCGGGGCGGGACGCTCCCGCGTCCCGTGATAATTCACCGATTTAACCGTAATTTCAATGTAAAATTGGTCGCCAAATCTAAATTTATTAACATAGGGAACCGATTGTATCAGGTAGATCAGCCACAGCCATTCTTCCATGATTTTAATGTGAACATTAAAAGGAAAGAAATATAATGTCTTTCGTACCATCTCTTTGAAGTGATTACAATCTAACAGTGACCCTCAAATAATCAAGATTTCACTGGCCGGGAACCTCCTCTGAAGAAAAATTATTATATCCTTTAGTTCAAATGCGTTCCACAACCTTTTAAATTCCACTTAAAGTCATGTTAAAGTTTAAATCAATTCGCCAAATAAATATAAGAGACATAAAGTTAAGTAAGTAACAGGAGATATTAATTAATCAAATTGAATAAATTTTCAAGGCTTAAATCTATACGCAAATTTAAACCACAAAGTAACTTCAGGGACAAAAGAGCAGCTGATCAGGAAAATGGCTCTAGTGTTTCAGTTCTGCGTAGAGTTAGGCCTTGAAAATTGACTAAATTTGATTAATTAATATCTCCTGTCCTAATTAACGGACAGAAACGTGCTAAAACTTTTCTTTTTCAGAAAAAAAAACCCTTTCCAACGATATATAATGTTTTGGGGTGGGGCGAGGTTTTCCTCCCTCAATTATGGCGGATACACCAAAAATGAGACTAATTAATTAATTTAAAAATAACTAATTCGAAATTAAAAATTTGGGCTTCGAGGTGCACGAGGGCGGGGTACGTTCGAATTTTTGAGCCAAGTTTCAGGTCTGTGGGTGCTGCGGGGGCTTCTGGCCAGCGGTTACAAACATACAGACAAACGAACACCGTCATCTTTATATATATAGATAGCATCACTAGCAAAAATCAAAATTGTTACTGTGGATTTTCTTCAAAACTGAGTGTACAAGATGGTAAAACCGGTCCTTCGAATACGTTTTCAGAGTGGAAAAATCATAATCAACATCAGAACTGTAAAAAAGATCAAGTAATTCTACCAAACTGCTATGACATGCCTGAATTTTCGTATTTCTTCTCATTCACCTCTATTTCACCTAAATTAAATTTTCCTCGCTATCGTTGGACGAGCAGGACGTTTTAGTATTTTGTAATACAGCTGTATCTTTTGGCATGCAAGCAGCAGTAATTTAGCATTTTCTCGCACAAACAAAAGGTTAATACCATTTTTTTATGGTTATGTCTGGATAGTTAAAAATGAAAAAAAGAAAAAAATCAATAAATTGACTTTCAATTATTTTTTAAATAAATTTCTAACAGTGCAGCTTAAAGACAAATAGCATCAGACAAATTAGTAAAATAAATTGCAATTTTCATGCAAATCGGTCAAGTAGTAACACAGATATGAGCATTTATGGGATCGAGCGGCCGTCATCTTTGATGACTTCAGGAAAAAAACAGGAAAATGTACTAGGAGACCGATGTCCACCCGAGTCTAAAATATTTCTGGGACATCTACGAAACATTTTTGAAAAGAAATTCTCCCTATTTAAATTTCTTACAGAAGTGCTGGGCATTTATATGGCATTTATGAGAGCGAGTGGCCGCCATCTTTGATGACGTCATAGCAGAAAAACGCACCGGGTGGCGAATGTCCACCCGAGTCCAAAATACTTCCTAGGGTACCTACTAAACATTTTTGAAAAAAATTCTCCGTACTCAAACATTCCTACAGAAGTGCTGTCAGATCCAGGACTAATGCTTGCCTCTCGAAAACAATGAAATATATTTAGATTCAAAATGCTTTAGGACCTAATTTAACCCTAGCCCTTGTTATATCTTAATATATAAAAATTACGTGTCCCTGTGTTTGTGGCCAATGGACTCCTCAGCTACTGAACCGATTTTAACCAAATTTTACACGCAGTTTCAGTTTGGTCCAACTTAAATGATAGAATAGTTTTTATCTCAATTTAGGACCGCAATATATTTTTTATTGCAAATTATGTATTTAGCTACCAGCTTTTCTGTGTTCTTGGCTAAGCCTTTTTACTAAGCCTTTTTTTTTTTTTTTTGACACCTCCATGGCTGAGCGACATAAAGCACACATTCTGGCAGCTTCTGCAGCGCAGTAAACAAGTAATAATCTTTCTTATAATATATAAAAATTACGTGTCCCTGTGTTTGTGTCCAATGGACTCCTCAGCTACTGAACCGATTTGAACCAAATTTTGCACTCAGTTTCAGTTTGGTCCAACTTAAATGATAGGATAGTTTTTATCTCAATTTAGGACCGCAATATATTTTTTATTGCAAATTATGTATTTAGCTACCAGCTTTTCTGTGTTCTTGGCTAAGCCTTTTTACTAAGCCGTTTTTGACACCTCCATGGCTGAGCGACATAAAGCACAAACTCTGGCAGCTTTAAAATGCTTATAATTCAAAAAATAACAAATAATATTAGTTAATTATCTACCCTACCTACATTATTAAAAAATAAAATGTTACAATAGCAATTAGCAAATTTTTAATTAACTCAATTGTTACAAGCTTGAATATAATATTTCTAAGTACTAAAATGCTACATTTTTTGTTGATTTTTTGTTTCTAGCAAACTTAGGAAACTTTTGTTTGATTGTTTTCATATTTTGACCTCAAATTCATCTATATATATAAAGATGACGGTGTTCGTTTGTCTGTATGTTTGTAACCGCTGGCCAGAAGCCCCCGCAGCACCCACAGACCTGAAACTTGGCTCAAAAATTCGAACGTACCCCGCCCTCGTGCACCTCGAAGCCCAAATTTTTAATTTCGAATTAGTTATTTTTAAATTAATTAATTAGTCTCATTTTTGGTGTATCTGCCATAATTGAGGGGGGAAAACCTCCCCCCACCCCAAAACATTATATATCGTTGGAAAGGTTTTTTTTTTCTGAAAAAGAAAAGTTTTAGCACGTTTCTGTCCGTTAATTAGGACAGGAGATATTAATTAATCAAATTTAGTCAATTTTCAAGGCTTAACTATGTACGCAGTACTAGGTCCATTTTCCTGATCAGCTGCTCTTTTGTCCCTGAAGCTACTTTGTGGTTAAAATTGTGCGTATAGATTTAAGCCTTGAAAATTTATTCAATTTGAATGTTTAATATCTCTTATTTCTTTCTTAATTTTCTGTCTTTTTGATTTATTTGGCGAATTGATTTAAACTTTAACATGACTTTAATTGGAAATTAAAAGATGGAGCGCATTTGAACTAAAGGATATATAATAATTTTAGTTCAGAGGGGTGGGAGGGAATTTAAATTTATTCAGTTGAATTCCTCAAAATTTGGTGTTGCCAAAAATATCAGAATGGAACTATTATTGTTAAAAAATTAGCGATGGCTATCAGCTACTCTTCGTATTTGGCGTGGTAAAGTTTGGCAACAATAGGGATATTTACCAAACCTCCCAGCCAGTGAAACACTTCTTTCTCCAAATTAAAGAAAAAGAAAACGCTCTTTGAAGGAACAGTAGTTGTTTGCAGTCTAAAAAGTATTTTATTGCATGTTTAAAACATGTATATAATGCCGCCAAACCTAAATTTTTA
>JAXGGA010009269.1:0-52290 GCA_038373865.1 Uloborus plumipes | reverse complement strand
GCCATGCGCGCGTGAAAAAATATTTCCTTTTAACGTTCATATCTCATCGGATTTTAATATTTTTATTTACCGTTTTAGTATGTTCTTTCTATTGTATTTTGTCATTTTTCCTGAAGTTTTGATAAGGTTTGATAAAAAACTCTGCGTGTTATGAGCAAAAACCCTTCAAATAAAATTGCCATTTTTTAAAAAATGTTTCATATCTTCCGAAGTAAGAGTGGTACGTTCATAAAAATTTGTACAGTAATTATACATAGTATGCTAATTAATTACTGAAATTTATAGCTCTTTCCGAGCTATTTTCGAAGAGTTATGGTCAAAAAGCGGTTTTACTTTCAACCCCCCTTCTTGTCACCCCCCAAATGCAAGGGTAATTTAATATCAACTTGGAAATGTTCGGTGAAGCCTATATTTTGTATGACTAAAGTTAAAGAACAATTGATCACTTATTTTTCGAGCTATATGTAAAAATGTGAATTTTCGAAAGTGTCCGGATACTTTTGGCCACCTAGTGTATCAGTGATTAAAAAATATTCATAGGGTTTTCTTGATGAAAATTATCGACATACACAATGAACATAACCTTTAAAAAAAAACGAAGAGCATAGTTCTTAATTCTTTTAAAGGTTAAAGAAAGTTGCAATTGCATGGGTAAATTAAATTTAACCTGCACAATTGGTAAAAATGATAGATCGCGCTTGGGTTAGTTTAACACCTAGATTTTAAGTGTTTTTTTTTCCAGAAATGTTTAGAAATAATCAAGGAAAAGAAAAAAATAAAGTCAAAAAAGGAAATTCCTCTTGACTATTTGAAAGAGCATAACAACTTGTTCGCTTGTGTATCAATTTGACCCACGTTGGATCAAATGGATACATTTCGAAAAAATATTTTAATATTTTTTATAATGAAAATTAAAGGTTTGAAAATTATTATTTGATAAGAAATGAGAAATAATATTATATGAAATTTTATTTAGATACGTAACATTAGTAACAGAAATTAAAAAACTCAAAAGAATTAGAAAAATAAATGAAAAAAGTGCATTCGCTGTACTCGGTCTCCCCTATTGAATTTTATTTTGAAAATCGAAGACAAAACAAATTAAAATGTAATTGGATAAAGTGAAGAATAGAAATCGCGTTTTATCCAGAAAGTAAAGTGTAAGGTTCCAGATAAAACTAATATAAAAATTTCTCTCTTGTAGAAAAGGCCAAAATTATGATTTCTAGCAGTGCGGAATCTTTCGTTTAGGGTCGTTGCTCCTTCAACTCTTTCACCAAAACTACATACTGATATTAAGATTTCTTTCCTTCTTTTTTCTTTTAAGTAAATATCTTTTTTTAATCACGATACATCTTCGAACATATCATGAAAGGTTTCACATATCGGTTGAATTTCTTCAACTGATGAGATAAAAACTTGATGATTGCGACTTTTAAAAAATGAATGCGTTTTCCAAAAGGTTTCTTAGGTTTATTTTTGTAGCATTTAGCTGGATTCTTAGGGAATGTTTTTACCTTGTTGAAAAATAAACATTTTTGACAGTTTTTGGGGAAGTTTTTGTGAATGCTTTTACAGTTGATGAAATTTACTATCAATATGTTCAGTACAGATTGTTCTGAGTTTTTTTACATATATGTCACAGCAGAACGATGATGTTGATGGCTTAAGCATTCCAAAGGAGAGTCTTTGAAAATTCAAAATCAACAAAATGACCTCAAAACAAATATCTCAATTTTTTTAGAAAATGGGTTTGCATAGCTTCTTTTAAAATTATCTGCCGCTACTAGAACTTATAAATTTAATAAAAAGTATGTAAGGATCAAATTGCAATCATACAGATTAACGCTACTAAAAATAAATTATTACAGTCGAATCTCCCTGTTAAACGAAGTCCAAGAGACTAGAGAAATCATTTCGCTGTATTGCAATTTCGTTTATACCGATATGACGAATGTTGATATTATAGAGTCATTGATTACCAAAGTCTTCGCTAAAGCGATATTTTACTTTAATTAAAATAATAGTGTACTTTATGAATAAAATGAAATTTAAATAAAGACTTGAGGAAGAAAAAAAAAGAATTAATCCGTCTTTAGTTGCAGCTTTTAAGAACATAAGAATTGGATTGTTTTATAAAAGGCTTTTGATATTCTTGAAATCGAAATCGTCTAAAAGCTTATTGATACATTTTGAAAAAACTCCCAACATAAGTATTTGTTGATACAACACATTTAAAATTACAAGATTCACTTGCGAAAATATCTTCTCATATTACAACATTTTCGTTTTCTCCAACCAAAACGTCCTAAACGTTTGCTTTAAGTTACTAAAGATAGCATTTATTTTCAGCTTTTAAAAATGAAAAACACATTTCAAAGTTCCAAAAAAGTAAAAAATGAATATAAATTAAGTAAATTCACAAATAAATGAATCCAAAAATAAAAAATGACTTAAAAGTAATAAAAAAAATCTTTAAAAAAAAGTAATTAATGGCATAAAAAATCATCAATTTTACTATTTTCGAACCACAAGAGCGTTTTTAGATAGATGCTGAAATAAATGGAGAGAAAAATACTTTTTGAAAAACATGTGTTACAAAACTAAATCACATGATTCAAAATTACCCTAAATGCCTGTACAAATTGTTTCCAAATGAGATAGGACCATTCCACAAAAAAAAAAAAAAAAAAAAAAAAAAAAAAAAAAAAACGAAATATTATCCCTCAAAAGCAATAGCTTATATTTTTCACTAAAAAGTAATACTTTTGAAAGGTACTGAACAAACTTTTTTGCTTAAGAAATCCACGTACATTTATATGATTTCATAAGCAACACACTTTTGTTTATCACTCTTTTAAATTATTATTTTTAATGAAATATCTGTAGTCACCTGCGGATAAACTGTCTGTTTTCCAAAACGGCTCTAAGAAGCAGTCCCTGATAATCCATTGAACATTTTATTTCTGGCCGGTAAATTCAGAGAGTATTGTTTTATTTAAAGTTTGATAATTTAAAGTTTTCTTTTTTTCTTCTTTTTTCTAAAACGCTTTATATTATGTGCCTCTTTAGAACGTAGAAACCAAATTTAGATTTGCCAGCGAACAATTTATATCTCATTGCGTATACTCGTATTTTTTCCTGAATCTAACGCAACCATTTTCAAAAGGAGAAAATCAATTTCAAAATTAATTCAGTACGTTGATATTGTATTGTGTTTTAGCATCTCTTTAAAATTTTAAGTGATAAGTTACAGAATTTAAAATAGGAAGACTAGTGTGATGATCAGTTAACATATTCACTTTTTAATAGAAGAATGCAACATCTCACAATTGCTTTTTTTTCTAGAGATGCATATGAAAAAAAATTGAGTGTGAGATCAAATTTTCGTATTACTTTACATTTAGTTCAGAATAAATTACACGTAGAAATAAATGCATAGGAAGGGTTCTGAATCGTTGATTTTCACTTTGTTACGAGATCGTTTTTTTTTAAAGTAAACTCTGACTAGCATAAGCGTCTACAGATAGTTAATTTATTTTCAAATCGTTCCATACAGCATACAGGAAAATTTACTAGCTAAAATAACTCAGCTCTTAAACTATGAAGTTATAAAAGTTCATTGCTGGAGCATTAAAACACAAAAATTAATATTTCTTCATATCTATATCTTTTTGCATATTCTACTCATTTTTCAACTTCTTATTTGCAATTAGATTCGTAATTTTTGACTATTTAATACGTCTCTCTCTCTCTCTTCCATAATATTGCTTCTAATATTTATCAAAATAAAATCTCTATAATGAAATTAGACATAAAAAAAAATGATATTTGAATAAAACTATAAAATGTCACACAGATTCAGCTCATTTAAAAATGTTTATTATCGGGTAAGACGCATCATTTTCTGATAGGCGTCATTTTCAGATGCACTTCCTACCATCAACTCTAAGGTAAAAAAATATTTTTCGGAATTTTACGTGGATCCTGCTAAATAATATTCATTTTCTTTTTTGAAATACATTAAGTCTTAAAAAGTAATTCTTTTAATTAAATGTTTACTAGTGCATAAATATTTTATATTTGCATATTCTAGTTAGTATTGCAGATTCTTTTAAACAAATGAAGGGTCAGGGGGAAAAACCACGGTAGTCCACTTTTTGTTGAATTTAAACTGATGTGGTAAAACTACCACCACAGTACTACCATGGTAAAACTACCACCTGTTAGAAAGATAAGTGTAATTTCGTTTAGTATACGCAATATTCGTGAAAAAACACTGTAGTCCATGTATTATTGTCATTTTAGAACAAGTATACTGGGGAAGTTTATGAGTTCGTAAAGTTTAAATTTCGTTTTTCTCAAAATGAATCAAATGTGACTTTCGTGGTTTTTCCCCCTGACCGTTCAAATGTATTGAAAAAATGTTTAAAAAGAGTTTGAGTGGTAAAAATTTTAAGACTAAAACGTCAAAAATCCAATTATTAAATTCATTAATTAATTAACTAATTATTTATTAAAACCAATAGAAAAGGAAGAAATACTGAGTTGAAACTTCAATGCTCGTGCAGTCAAATAAAGGAATCGTTTTTTTTAAAGATTTTATAGGAAGGAGGTTTTTAAAAACAGCAAAAGAAAGAAAGAAACATTTCACTCTTTGCCCACTCAATTATTCCAAAAAAAAAAAAACAATTTCGTTTGAATGACATTCGGTGTACGACATCATTTTTGCTTTCTTTTTAAATTTAGCTATCATATTTCTTAATCACTTACAGGTAAAAACAATTTGGATTGAACAGATTTTAAAATAGATCAGCCTTCCATTTTTTATTCAAAAAAAAAAAAAAAAATCAGCTAAATCCATGAGGTATCTAAATTTTATGCCATTTAGCCTGTATAATCAAAAATATGAGTTTTTAAAGCACTTTATTACAATAATGTTGTTTATTACTCCCCCGTTTTTGCAGTGGTTATATTGATATTGTAGAAGCATGGACTTAAGCTGATTTTGAAATTAGACGGGGTTTGGGTAGTGGTTTTCGGCTTCATTAAGAGGGACCCGTTCCACATCGCTTTGTGTTGTGATAGTATCGATAAAGAAGCGTCAAATTATGAAAGAAAGAAAAACACTTTCAAAAATGCACAGCTGGTTTTGATACTTAAAACCTCAATTCAAAGTTAAAAATAAAAAACTATTACTAATAATAAAACAGTATTCCTCCTTGAGCTTT
The DNA here is from genome assembly GCA_038373865.1 of Uloborus plumipes. NCBI lineage: Eukaryota > Metazoa > Arthropoda > Arachnida > Araneae > Uloboridae > Uloborus > Uloborus plumipes. The sequence goes on along the minus strand of JAXGGA010009269.1, from coordinate 47,059 downwards.
GTGTGTGTGTGTGTGTTTTTCTTGTACTACTCGAAAATTTTACTGCTCATTCTATATTAATTTAATGAAAATGGAAGAGGGGGGGAAGGAATCTAAAATTATTATAAAAGATTGGTAGAGGAGGTTAAAAATAGTAACAAATTAGTATAACAGATTCTTAAAACATATCTAAATTAGAAAAAAAAAAAGAAACATGTGAAAGAAATGTAAATAAAATATTTCTGGAGCTACTTTAAATAATATTGTTTGGTATATAACTAATTGCTAATGTTTATTTTCTGCACATAAATTTGAAAATAGTGAGACAGATCCTTCATTTCAAAAGAGGGGGCGAAGCAATTGTTCTCTGGCTTTAAAAGGTGTACTGTATTTAGTTACGCTTTTTTTTCTGCATTTTTTGTTAAACTACTGACAAGTAAAAATAAACTTTAAATTTTACATGGGATAAGCTTTTTCTTATCGTTTATTAGTCATTTGATGAATGTACGAAATTTAGAGCCAGTTCAATCGAGTGAGATATTAGGATCTGAACCTGGACTTATTTGGCACACTTACCTTTTTGAAATGTGCAAAATCTTTACATTGACCTTTAGTAAAAACGTTAAAAATAAGGGTTGTATATTTTTCCGGCAAAAAATATAATACCTGAAAAGTGATTGTCATTCAGTCTATTTTTATTTCTTCAGCATTCGTTTTTCGCTATCCACATTTTACATTTAGATCGCGCTTTACATATCTGAGCAAAGCAACGATCCAGCAGAATCTCTGCCAGTCGTTTAGTGTCCCATTGAACTATGTCGTGCAAAAAACTCATGAAATAAGGGAAAGCCATTTCATACGGGATGTTAACGAATGCCCCGGACAACCCCGAGTCACGGAAAAGAAATCGATTCGATCGTCACTCCTTTTTGCAAACGAAAAAATCGGCCGCCGCCGCTTCAGACCGACTGGTTTTGCGTGCGGGTAACATCTTGGAAAAACAAAATTCGATGAAGAATGAAAATATTAATTGGATATCATTTGGTGCATTTATGATAGTTGACATCTGCTGTGTGAGCGAAATGAAATGCTGGCTGGGTTCTGAAGTATGCTTGGGAAAGTGGAACAACGTTGAGTAAAAAAATGTTGCTTATGATGAAGTTAAAATAAATGGCACTAAAAGGAGCTATTTCATTAATTTTTATTAAGAATTAAAAATGGGCGAGTCTTAAAATATGCTAGTGAAGATGGTGTTACATTGAAATATAGTTACATTCATTCATTCCAATATCGATGTACCAGAAAAAAACCTCATCGCTTATTTTGATTGAAAGTATAAAATTGGGATGAGATCTTTAAAATAAAAGATATCGCTACTAAAATTTAAATGCATGCTCAACTCAATTTTGGATAGGTAAATAATAGGAATTTGGGAGATGAACTCATGAATATTATCAAAGAAAAAAAATCATCATTTTCACTAATTTTGATTTGTTCCCTCTTACAGTTTTCACTTGTGTATGGCAAGATTGCAATAAAAATGGTTATGCATCGCTATGTATAGAGCTTAAAGTATCGAAAACAAAAAGTTTAACTATGACATTATCGGAAGTACTTTAGTATTTCTCAAGTATGAAAACATAAACCGAAAAAAAAATTTGCATTTAAGCATTTAAAAAACTTGGAAGAAATTCTATTTTTAATTTCTTATATGACAAGAGAACATCCTGTTGTACAAGATACTTGAATAACATGTTGTGCAAAAATGTAAATAGTAGTTTTTTAGCATTTTTTCAAACTTAAACAAAATTTCGAACGTCCGTTTTTTAAGTCGTGGAAGTGCAAAACTTAAGTCCATGCATTCTGCTTTTCTGAAAGCCATACCAGCTCTTCTAATTTTTATTTTAAAAAATAAGTTGGCAGCACTGAACACAACTCATTGCATGGTAAAATCAATTGAAGTTATTAACAAGAAGCCATTCTTGAACGTTGATTTGAAGTTGTTGAAGTATTTTGCCGTACATTGTAATTATTCTATGCAATTTAATAAATGACAGAAATCTTGTGACGCTATGAAATAAGACTCTATGAATACAAAGTTTTTATTAAAAAATAATTATTTCCTGGTTCAAATTTATATTTCATTAAAATTTGCTCAGGTTTACGTTTTACGCATGGTCTAAACTACATAGTAATATTCAATGCAATGTAATAAAATGTAGAAATTGCATATTGCTGAACTAAAAATTGGAGTTTTATTTGGAAGTTTTATTTTCTTGGTTTATAGTGTCACTACATTTTTGAAAATAACTTATTTTATATGTGTGCCACCCACTTTGTAGCGTCAAAACAGTAATAATGATATCTAAGTCTGAAAAAAACAGTAAGATTTTATAATACTCTGAGGGTATGTCGTATGTTTCAAACTCACCTCGATGCGCAGAAAACTTAGAACTAAGTTAAAAATTCATTTTGTATTGTTATTATTTTTGTTATTTCTCAATTTTTGTTAACTCTACAGTGCTTAAGAATTTTTCTGAAGTTTTATACCAATATAGATTCAGTAACAGGACCAAAATATCAGTGAGGCAGTTATAAAAATAGGGAAATTATAGGGTGAGTTCTGGTAAGTGCGTACCCTTTTTTTCAAAGTTCATGTTCTCAAGTATGCTGCTCTGTGGAAAAATCTTGTACACTCACAATTTTTTTTTAGTTTTCTTTCCAGATCCTTTACTAAGATTTTCAAGCATATAATATGTCAAATAAACCATAAGCATAGGTTTTGTGAGCTGGTTTATGACACCTATTCTAAGGTACGCACTTTCCCTACCTAGCGGGGTAAGTGCGTCCACCTTAAATTATGTGAATATGAGCAGGAAAAAAATTCTGGCACATATAAAATATGTTAGGTAGTTGCCTTGGGATAACTCCTAATACTAGAGATCAGTACTTGCTTGCATGGATGAAACGCAATCAGTGATATCCCACGTGTCTTGCGAACAACTGCGATTTGAAGATTGAGAGAGTTGTGTCTGTGATTCTTCCTTTGTCCTTTTAATAAGACCAAGTGAGCAAATGTAAATTGTTTTTATTTAGTAATAATCACTCATAGTCTACATAGTTTATTTTGGTCTAATATATTAATCAGTCTATGTTTAAGCCAGGGTTCGCACTTACCCCTTCTTAAATGTAAGATGAGACATGTGCGTCCAATAGCTTTGTTGTAAGTGCGTACCCCTGTGATTTTCTTTAATTCTATTTGTATAGTAGATCGTTAGGTGACCTGAGTGAACAATTCGTTTTTTTTTCTTTTTTTTTTTTTTTGAATAAATACGGTTTTAAAATATTTTTCTTATTAGAATCAGCAGCAGTAAGAAAAAACACAAAATAAAGAGCAAAAAGAAAAAAAAATTGATAATGATGGGATACTTGTACTTTTTTTTTTCTTGTACATTGAAATAGTTTTTCACAAGGTGTTCTTAATTTTCTTAACTATAATTTATTCATTACTCCATCTTCGTTTTTTGAATCAGTTGGTTCATTATTTAGTGTTTCACTTAATTTCATTGCTTCATTTGTCATTCTGGTTTAAATTAAGCATAGCTTATAATTGCTATTTTCAACGAAACATTTACTAACTGACATCTAAAAGCCAATATATTTCAGAGGTAATGAATAAAATTGAAATCTTATGCCGCATTCAATGTTAATATAAATACTTGATGGAAATGACGTCGGATTTATAATCGGCTTATAAAAGAGTTATAAGCAAGATTAAAGGTGAATTACGAGAGTCGGATTTTTCACGTAATGGCCTCATCATAATGTTACGCACTTGCTCCGCATAATAGAACGCATATGCCTCATGATAATGGTACGCACTTGCCCCATCATAATGGTACGCACTTGCCCCATCATAATGGTACGCACTTACCCCCACCTTACTTTAAAGAAAGGGGAAGTGCGTACCGTCATATAAACAAATTTTAGTTAGAGTATTTGATCAAAATACCCCATAAATTTTATTAGTAGCTATTACTCAAAAGAAACAATTTGCATTTCTTGACTTCAATTGCTTGGTATGACTACAAGAGAAACTGAAACAAAACTTTCTCAATCTTTACTTTAGAGTTTTTTTGAAGACATTTAAGTTGTCTCTGATTGTGTTTCGTCTATTGAATCCAGGCCTGAATTCTACCTATTGAAATTATCATTAGACAGTTATCTAACATAGTCGATGTGTTTTAGAAGCCATTTCAAGACAGTGTTCATATAATTCCCAGTGGACGCACTTACCCCGTGGACGCACTTACCAGAACTCACCCTAAATCAAAGTTTCCATGAATGACTACTGAATCAAAACCATTCGCGGAGAACGAGTAAAAAATTAAAAACACTGCTCCTTAATATGGCTCTTAATTATATTACTTAGTCGTGTTCAATTTCTTTTCGCATCTTCAAACGAGTCGTCAAACACTACGAAGCCAAACAATTAAACGAAGCCATTTTTTCCCTTCCTCTAATTTCGAAACAAAAGGCTTTTGTGATTTCTGTCGGTCGTAATCTTCTCAATATCAGGGGATGCTGTCCCGCCGTGAGAAAAGATTTGCTTTATAGCTACTTTTAAAAGCCTTGTTTGCTTTCCATTATTAGGAAACGTGATTTGAACAGATCATTTGCCGTTTCACTCCTGCTTTTAGATGTGAATATCGTATTTCGGTTTGAATTTTAGGCCTCTTGAGAACATTTGAAATGTTTATTGATTTTGTGGGAATTTTCAGTACTGTTGCTTGAGAAAAGAATTTCAGGTCTAATGCAATTTTAGAGAGATATAGCTTGGGCAGGGCCGTAACCAGACCTTAGTTTCGGGGAGGGTTTTACCAAACCTATTTCTCGTGAAATCTATAAAGTCAGTAAAATTTGATTTTATGTTTTATACTCTCTTGATTTTTGTTACAATATATGTTAAAAGAGTATTAACATGAAAAATGAAAAACAAAAGGACTCATCTTTTCAATGAAGAAAAAAAAATCTGGATAGATGAGTTCCCAAGTAGCATCAACTCATCGGATTTTGCTCGGCCGATCAACTAACTCCTCGTAAACTGATCCCGTAACGCACGACGACATCGTTCCGATCAGTATCCGAGCACGGTTTTCGATGAGCTACTTTTCATTGGAAAGCTTTCTTTCGGATCAACTTTCCCGATGAAAATAAGATGAGCAAAATTCCATCGGAAAATGATATCCTTCCGATCAACTTTCCCGATGAAAATAAGATGAGCAAAATTCCATCGGAAAATGATATCCTTCCGATCAACTTTCCCGATGAAAATAAGATGAGCTATATTCCATCGAAAAACGATATCCTTCCGATCAAATTTCCCGATGAAAATTAACCGAGCTATGTGTTATTGGAAAACTATATACTTCCAATCAAATTTCCCGATGAAAATATGCCAAGCTACAGATTTCATCGGAAAGAGGTAGTAAAGATCAAATTTTCTGATGAAAATTTTCCCAATCTCAAATTTTTGTTAGATATGTAGTGTCGGTCTCATTATTCGTAGACTTGGTAGCGTGGTGGTAGAGCGTTGGCTTTCCGCGCCGATAACTCGGGTTCGATGCTGGAGTTGGCTAGTCGCAAATGGTTGGGGGAAATAAAAAAGAGGTTCCAAAATTCACTGCCACGGAACTAATCTGCGCTCTTTTTTCTTTTTTTCTCTTTTTTCTTTAAATTGATCCAACTCTCATCGTATTTTGATCCAAAAATTATCGCCACGGAACAACATTGCTCGTATATTGATCCAACTCTCATCGTATTTTCATCCAAAATTGATCCTAAATTCATCGGCACGGGACTGCACTGCTCGTAAATTGCTCCAAATCTCATCGTAAACTCATCGGATTTTGCTGCTCGGATTCTGATTGGCCGATGAGACATATTGGATCAATTCCCGATGAAAACTCATCGAAATCCGATCACCGGCCGATGAGAATTTCATCGGGTTTCGATGAATGGCCGATCATCGGCCGATGAGATTAGGCTGCTAGGGTTTACTCATATCGCGCATTCGAAGAAGTACTTTCGAAATTTCTATCTTAATACTCTTGTAAGATGTGTTAAATATGGAGTTTGGTACTCACAAATTTGAGGAATTTTGGTGTTTTTTTAGTGGCAATAAAGTGGCGAAGGGAGAGGTGTATTGTTAAGAAATTATGTTTGCAATAACTACAATATAAAATACTGCAGACAAAATCCTTAATTTGTGCAATTATTCAATAATGATAATTTTATTTTTCAAATGCAGTTTTAAAGTAAATAAGAAAATTAAAATAGCAATAATATTTCTTTCAGTGAGAAACTATAAAAAGCATTTTGGTAATAGTTTTGAAAATTTTCGGAGGAGGTTTGAACGCTAAAAACCTACCCCTTAAATACGGCCGTGAGCTGGGGTATTTTTCAAGGCGGGAAAATACTCCTTGGCATTTCTTAGAGGAATGATATGCACGAAGACAGCGAAGACATAATGATCAATTCCGCAAAAACTAAAAGTTTTAAGAATTAAATGGAAGAGAGTAGGAAAAGAAAAGGTGCGTACAAGTTTGGTTTGATTTTTAACAATTAGAAAGTTCGTGATATTTTAAAAGTTCGAATAAAACAGCATAAGGAAAATGCAAAATATGCTATGTCTATTTGAAAGCTGTGAGCTTGTCTACATTTACACACGCACACAATATTATCTTTATTAGTTTTTATTAACAATATTCCTAGTAATTAATGTGTAACATAATTAAAATGAGACATTCAGGGAAAGTAACTTTTGGTAGTACCAAAATTGTCCACTGGTGTACTAATTTGATTGGTCAATATTTTCAGCATCTATGCTAATCGACTTAGAAAAAAGAAAAAGAAAGCAACCGTAGGGTACCGTGTGGTGCAGAATAATTATAATTTTTCGGTAAGATTAACAGATTTTCAGTCGGTTTATCCATGTAAAACTAATTGGAATAAGAAAGTCTGAAAAGATAAACACACTAATTCTTTTAAAGATGAGGATACTGATCTGCGCAGCTATAAACTCAGAAAAAAGTGAAGATATCTTGATGAAAATTGTATCTAATTTCAGGAAGAAAAAGAAAAGTTTTATATCTGATCATAGGGGAGAAGCGGTAATGTCTTCCGGATAGTCGGGAATATTTTTCAGAAATAAGTTCGCGCTAAGGGTGCAGGTGTAAAAAGTAGATTAATGGCGAAGAGAAAAAAAGCATCCCTTTTCAGTTTTTGTATTATGTAGTATATATCTTTGAATGGGGCAAATAACTTCTTATTAACACTGAAGGAAATTGCTAACCAACCTAACACTGAGTATCAATTTGTTGACGGGTAAGAGTGATGTACAAAGGCAGATCCAGCTTCTGAGTAAAGAGGGGGTCATTTCGGGAGGAAGGGGGTCATGAATCAATCTTTAGCATACAGAGAGGGGGGCGAATTTTCGAATTTTTTGTACCCCAAATGCTGTTTTACCCTTCCTTTGGTCCCTTAAGGGTGGTGGGGGGGGGGTCATGACCTCTATGACCCTCCCTCTGGATCCGTGCCGGGTGATGTAGATTAGTTGTGGGTACATTGCATTATTGCAACTTTTCGTACTTTTAACATTTAACTTTATGCTTTAAAGGAACTTTTAAGCCAATTTATTTGGCGGATTACTTTGAACTTTAATTCAATTTTTAATTTCTGTTCAAGGCTTATTTATTTAGAGCAACTTCCAAAAGCAGTACAACTTGTGATTTTGCAAATTAAGCAGTTTCCAAGTAACTGATTAAGCATGGTAGTAAATGGTACTAGGACTTTCATAGAGTTTTAGAATGTCGAATTTAATTCGTTTTCAGAAATAAGTAATAGCGGAATTTTTGTTGATAATAGAAGCACATGTTAACTCAACAAAAAAAAACTATTGCTCCATAGAAGAGATACATGGGGAGTCTGGATCCCCCCCCCTCGTCCCTCTACCACCTACCTATAGTTTTTGATTGTCGATAATTCTATTTGTATAGCATAGCAGTCATCTCACCACTTGCACTGGTTTGCCCGCATGACAACAGAGTCAAAAATGTTTTCAGTGCTTGTATTAAATGATTCTGCATGACTATGTAATTTACGTATTCTTTCTATATTGCACAAACTCTTATTGATTTTTACTTGATGATGGTTTTTAACTTGTAGAATAAAGTCACATTATTGTCTTTTGTCAAAAACGTACGTGAGGAAAAAAACCGAAATGTTTGGGACGTGAAAGACTCTCGATCTATCACAAATGATTTGCTTTTTAATTTTTGAATTGTGTAAAAAAAGAAAATACATAAACTGTTGCGTTTTCCGGTAATTTAATTAAACATTTGTTACTAAGAATTAATTTTATTGATTAGTGTCGATTTTATGCAGTGATTTATTTTTTAATGTTTTCTGTTCCCAACATTTGACAAAATTAAAAGAATATGTTTGGCTGCGTATTGAGGTATGATACAAGAGTCGACTTTTGACCTTTGACTCTCCCCTTGAAAAATTCTTGTTTTCTCCATTGACATGGACGAAGGAATGTTTCAAAAATTTGCATCCTCAGTTATATTCATTTTCTTTTCCATCTTATTTCTAATATCTTAATTCTACAAGAGTGAGCGCTACTGCTCCAAAGCGTAAAAAGTGTTCTCGGAACCCTGATTTATTATGTGGCTCACGAAAAACTCCATATCCTAACCACTACGTTGCTAATCAAACCTCTCGATCTGTCTCAAACTAAGACGTTAGTTACGCAGCGTAGTGAAAAATTGCGGAAGATATAGTTATAAAAGAAAAGAAAATGGAATGACAAACGTTTAAAATGTTTTTAATGTGGGTACTGGCAATTTGTAAGATTCCCCCGAATGCGTCATAACCGTAACGCGGCCTAATGTTTCATGCCGGGATGACGTCAAGAAATCTGGTGACAAGCGAGGCGAATCTCTCAGAAGTTCCGACCGCATGAAAAAACTTTAAAGCTTTGAGATGAGAAAGGTTTTTTTTTTTTTTTATTCCTTTGCCTGCTTTCGAATGTATCGTCATGAATACTTAAATATTTCCTTAAATCAAATTACAAAGTTTCAGCTTTAACTCGGCTCTCTTTCTAAGAAAGTGAATTATTTATGAGTAACTGTAATTTAAAATTAGTTTCTTTATTGAACGGACATTAATTTGAAGATTCTATTTTCATAAATTGAAGGCAGATTTCATTTTATTTTATTTATTTATTTATTTCAAAACAAAAGAGAAAATAAAAGGGAAAAAAACGAAACTTAAATTTTATAGCTTTTGATGTCAACTCTCATCTTAACTTAATAATTACATCAACTACAATGACGATGATAATGATAGTAATGATCATGGAGTGGTAGAAAAACACTTTTCTTGTTGTTTTGTAAAAATCCTTTTTGTACCCGTCCACAAATCAAAAAAATAAGTTTGACAAACGTCAAAATATTGTGGTTGAAAAATTGAATAATGCGTAGAAAATAAAATTCGTTGACCCTGAAAATTTTGCCGCTCCTATTTTGCCTATTTTGCCCCATTTGCCTATTTTGCCCAATTAGAAATTCGGCTGTGCAGTAGGAATTTGAAGGAGAAAGGGCTAGGAAATAGGATGCATTTATTTACTGTGGTACAAGGGTGGAGGAGAAATTTCGTGGTAACACTGAGACCAGCAATTTTTAAGAAAAGACACAAAGGGAAATTTTCACAACAAAGTGACTGCGATGCGGAAAAAAACCCATTCTCTCATGAAATTGATGCCATCACATTTAGTTGGTGGAATCAGAACAGCCAATCTTGCTTTTTTAAAAGTGTTGTCCTTTCTCATTATGGTATTCGTAATTTTTCTTTATTTTTCAAAGGTGTTCCGCGACTCCCTATCAAAAAGGAGGAACCTAACAAAATTCTTGTAATTTGTAATTATTTGAAAATACTATCATTCAACATTTAAATGCTATGTGTTTACGATTTTTAAAAAAGTTATGACATGCAAATTTATTTTCTAACCATTTGGGTCTACCATTTGGTAAATAAATAAAGGAGCTCAAAAATTATTTACTTGAAAATATCTTATTCTTCTTCCTTTTGTTTACTCCTAATGTGCTCCGATTCAAGTTTTGAAATTTAACTAAAATGTGCAATTTTATGTTCCGTGTTGATTCTCACATTTTACAAATTTTCCAACGAAGTAGTCGAAAGTCGAATATTTAAAATTGAAGGGGCAGGTGGATAAAGGTGATATGGTTGATATTCTCTTTATTTCTAGAAAAAACTTAAAAAAAAAATGTTGCGTTATTTTTTTTATGGAGGTAAAACGTGGTCTTATTCTTTTAACACATTGAGAGATTCTATTAATTGAAAAATGAAAACCACAACATTTTTTTTTTTTTTGAAAGTCTTTTCTAGAAATTTAAAAAAATGTCACATATTACCTTTATCCACTTGCCCCTTCAATTTCTCGTTGACTGATTAGTAGAGAGTGCGTTAGATGTAGAGCGTGCGTTTATAATCTATTACTTTTGTTATTAACTTAGTAGCCCTTCTGACGAGAGAAACCTGGCGCCTTGATGGCACATTTGCTTCCATTCCATAAGGGCCAGAATCATCATTAACCCTTTTCTCAAGTGCTTTCCACCACACATTCGAAAGAGTGGTCGCCTCGAATACTTTTTACCCCGCACTGGTTCATGTGCGGACGCCCACCGCTGGCTTTGCAGTGCCATAAATCCGCCGGCATTTTCTTTATCTGGGCCATCATCGTACCACAAAGAAGCACCGCGCGATGTCACGATGAGAAAGCACCGGGGACGACAGACGACACATAACGTTCCTTTTTTTTTATTCTTCCAGTTCTTTTCCACCCTTGCTTTCTTTTCGACCACTTGTGCCTCTGAAGAGACTCTCCGATGATGGATCCAGAGTGTGCCTGCGTTTCGTCCATAAAATATGTTCTCGCCCTTCTCCAGTTTTCGCTTGTGTGGATTTTTTTTCTTTCTCTCCACCCTTTTTTGCTTCCCCCGCCACTTCTTCATATCTGGTGACATAATTCCTGCTCAGTGTCTCAGCGCCGTCTATGTCCGAAGATGTCTAATGAGGAGAGAGGGCTGAGGACTCACATCTGTTGCCCGCTGGAGAGACGAGGAAAACTTGACACGAGCGGGCTCGTCGCATTTCGAATGCATTGGGGATGACGTCTATTTAGCAGGGGACGATTTTTCACTGCGCATTTTCCCACACTCAGAAAAATTTTGTTGCACCTGGGGTCATTTTGAACAGTATTAATGAACATTTCAACAGCTGTATAGCCCTCTTTGATAATTTTTAACCGTGAGAGTTTACTACTTCATTTTTAACAGTATATTTTGGCTGAAAACTTTTTTTTTTTTTTTTTGAAGTCTTTGCACTGCAAAAAGCGAACTGTTGTTTTTACAGTCTCATACTGGCAGCCGAGGTTCCAATTTAAAACTGCAAAATGCACAGTAATATACTGTAAAATTAGCAATTTACAACTTCTTACTGTAAAGTTAGCGAGTTTACAGTTTATTGCCGTAAAATTTAGTTGTATTATACTGCAAAAGCAACAGTATAATACTTGCAGCAGAGGTTCCAGTTTAAAACTAAAATGCACCGTAATAAACTGTAAAATTAGCAATTTTACAGTTTATTACTGTAAAATTGACAATTTTATAGTTTAGTACAGTGTAGTTAGAAATTTTACAGTTTATTACTATAGAATAATACAGTTTATTACTATAGTATTGTACCGTAAAAACAACACTTATTTTTTACAGTGTGTGATATATTCTGCTTGCTGGCAAGGTTGTAATATTAGTGATCTTCTTTTTTAGTATGATATTTTTCAAAACTTATATTCAGTTAATTGTGCATTTCAATCATTCTGACGTGACTGTTTGGCAGCCACACTTGAATACGTTTTTGGAATTGTGTCTCGTCCTGCGATCGTCTTCTATATGTAATGTCATAAATAATAGGAATCTTGTAATGCTGTAAAATAACAGTTGGGAGTTATTAAACTTTTGAAAAACTCATTTTGGTAATTCAAAGTGGCAGAATGTTTCCAACAATAAATTATTTTGCACGCGATTTTTAACTTCATTTAAAGTGAATCTGAGCATTTAGATAACATCGAAATAAATTAAAAATAATTTAAAATTCTCTTTCAAATTTATTAATTAATAAAATTCTTAATTTTCGTAACTGTACATTACTTCTGAAGGCTTTTCCTCAAATTTATGCCAGTAGATATCGTAATACTACGAGTGGAACAGTTAAAAATATAGGAATTGTGTATTTAAGTTATCTTTAATGACGACAATACGTGAAACACTGGATCAGTCATAATTTTCTCCTCGTGAGGTTTAATTTGGCTAAAACAGAGCTTCCATGGACACATATTAACCAGGGCTGCGGAGTCGGAGGAAAAATGGTCGACTCCGACTCCGACTCCGGGATTTTAAAACTTTCGACTCCGACTCCGACTCCCGACTCCTGCTTTATTTTTATTTTTTTTTACCCAAATATGAAGAGGGAAAAACCCTAAACAAAGGTTGAAATATTAAGACCATTTTTAAAAGTTTCATTTTTATTCATGGTCGTAGCTAGGACTCACTTTAGGGGGGCAAATAGCAAGCTGGGGTATCCCAGTCGGAGGTCATGAGAGGTCATTGTGACCTCTCAAAAAGTTCAATTTTCTCATGAATTCTCGCAGGTAATTTCACCACATTCACCTCAATTCTCGGAGGTCACTGTGACCTCCCAAAAAGTCCATTTTCTCCAGAGCAAAAGACAAGTGCCGCTATTGTCATTTGACTCCGTACAAAACTAATCATTTTCTTGTTAAATGGCCAGACTTTATTTTAACACATTGCATTTTTGCTGCAAAGACCCGCCATTTGAAGCCCTTTTTAATGATCCTAGATGCTTAGGATTTGGATATTGGACGCTGAAAATTTGTATAGATACAAATTTTCAGCGGAATCTTAGGATTATGGAGGTGAAAACATATCTTTGAAACTAACAGATCTGTTAGTTTCAAAGATATGTTTTCACCTCCATAAAGTTTCATCCAAATCGGAGGTGGTCGGAGTCGGAGTCGGAGTCGACATGTTTTTCAGCGACTCCGACTCCGACTCCTTTGGTCCAAAATCAGTCCGACTCCGACTCTTCGACTCCGACTCCGACTCCGCAGCCCTGATATTAACACACTAGAAAATATGGCTTGGGGAGTTCTTGATATAATCATGTTGTCCGTGTTGAACAGGACAGTCCCATTTTAAGCTGTGGGATGCTGAAATGTTCCGTTTTCTAAAGTTACAGATTTAAACACTCGGAATATTTCAACTGAAAGTTATGGAATTGTTTAAGCTTTTCTATATTTTCCAATTCATGCAAACTTTCGCATACTTTTGGAATATTTAGTACTTTCCCGGTCCTAATGCACCGGTAAAATGGTACTTTTGCTTAATTTGTGATGTAATACAGTTGCTGTTCTTAGAGCAGCATTGGTTGTAAGAGCAAATTGTAATCACAATGACACACTACCATTCTTATTTAAAATCAGCGCCAAGTATACTCAAATAAATACGCATAGTTATGTTCTTTTCTTTAAAAGCTCATTTCTGCTCTTTTCTACAACAAACACAAGCAGTGCGGGGGAGGGGGGGCGGAAGCTTTTTAAGTACAGGTGTAGTCATAGGTGGCTGGTTCACTATAAATGTGGGGGTCAGAAGAAATGTGTGTGAGGGAGGGGGGTAAAAGGCAGTATCTCTGAAGTTTTTTTTTTTTTTTTTTTTTTTTTGTAAAATTTGGCTATATTATTGTATTTTAACATTTCGACTTAAATGACCTCTATAGCATGCGGAATATGGCAAGGAAAATCATTTTATTTTGGTGAAAAAAATCAATCCACTGAGTAAAAAAACATTTTTCACTCGATCATTACTTTTTAACCGTGAAAAGTGAGGGGCATGGTCCCTTCACTTTTGGAAGTGAGGGGTCAGTAACCCCCCTGTACGAGCTGCCTATGGGTGTAGTTGCCCAAAATTATTAAATGTCAAATTTTTAGGAACAAGTTAAATAAATGGTGACCTTAGACGCAATGAACTGTATATATATATATATGCCGATTACAGCCTATAAATTAAAGACGAGTATTTGTTTGTTTTTTCTTTGTCTATGAAAAGGTCTAGAGAAATTGTACATTAAGAAATGTCGGTTATTGTGCAATGATGGATTGACGTTATAGCGGAATTTTAAGCACATAGAAGACAAAAAATTGTATTGAAAACGTGTTTATTAAGAGATGTCAGCTGTAAGGACGTTTTCAAGACAAAAAACGCTGTTTTCATGGCGATATCTCATGTGCTATTTTTTCCACCAGCAAAAAGGGTTCTAGGGAAGAAATTTCCGCTGTTTGGACAGTTGAGAACTGTCATTGTAGCAAGAATTTATTACGTACATATAGGAGACAAGAAATTTCAGACAATTGTTTACCATGTTTCATAACAGAGAACGCTAGAGAGCATGTTGGTAAAGAGATATAGAGATGTTTGCTGCACTAAAAAAAAAAAAAAACACACACACACACACAAAAAAGGGAAAAAAACTGCAGTATAGAAAATTTCTGAGAAGCTGAGCCTATATAATGGTTTAGTAAAGAAACGATGCAACTTATTCTTAAACAACCATCGTCAACATAACTTAAAGTACTTGAAGTTGCCGTGAAAAAAAAAAAAAAGAACCTGCAGTTTGACTAGAAATCTCTGGGAAACATAAAGGCTTTTATTTCTAGTGACGATACAATTGATTCTTAAATAACGCTGACTACATTGCTTAAAAAATAAGTGGTATCGGCAAAGGCAAAAAGTTGTGTTGTGAAGAGATACCTTTATAGAGGGCCTGTTTTCTAGAGAGTTTTTTGCTGTGTACTTAAGGTTTTTTTTTTCATAGTGTAGTGAACTGTCGTTGTGACCAAATCTTACGAACATAGGACACGAGAAATTTCAAACGAACATTTGCTACGTTTCGCAACGGCACGGGCTTGTTGACAAAAAGTTGCCTGCAATAAAGACAATTTTGAAGGCAGGAACTGCTATTGTTAGAGGATATAAACCTCACGTGTATAAGAACACGAGAAATTGCAGACGACCATTTGCCACGTTTCCCAGCGGAAAGGGCTCAAGGGCTTGTTGTTGCTCCGCGTATTTAAGCAATTTAAGATCCGAATAAAAGAGTGCAAGAAGTTTCGCTATTAGCGCCGAAAGGGATCGAAAAAAGGCATCGCCAGAGAGGCACCGCCCCAGACATTGCGAGCGGGCTATAAATTCTCCGCATTACCATGAGAGCATCCATTCCTGGACCCATAAGTAATTTGCAGACGCGAAATTAAAACGAACAAGAGAAAAAGAACTAAACGAAAGTTACCCGAGTCTTTTTCCCAGAGAGCAATTGGCGGAGATTTATGAAAACGTGCCTGCGCGCCCCCTCCCCCTCTCGCCGACTTTATGCTGCAGAATTTTATTACCCAATTAGTAGGGCATAACCACGTGAGCACCCTGCCTTCCATGCGTGGGGCCCGCTCTTTTTGGTCTTTCGCCGATGCGCATACCTGCGAGACCGAGTCGCTAATTTGTAGGGACCGGTCGGCCGGTCTTCGCCCGGTCTGCACTCGGTTGCATTGCCGGAGAAATGGGTGCTTTCCCGGTCGCTAGTTAGATCGGACCTATTTCAGCGACACATAAGACTTGTTTTTTCGCTAAAAATGAGAGATTTAAAATTTGTGGGGAGCTATCCACCATGTTTATATATATCGGGGGGAAAAAAAAAAAATTTAAGCTTAGGCTCATTACAGAAAAGTACAGAAATAAACTCTTTGTTGTTGTTTTGTGCCAGCTAGGCTGGCAATTTGGCGTGCGCTGCTTCCTTTTGCCAACTGTTTCCGTAATGTGGTGTGAAATCCAACTTCCTCATGCCATAGGGGCCCGTTTATAAGGCAGGCAATCATTCACCACACACCAAAACATTCATACTAAGAAAGAACAAGGACATGAGAGAGAAAGTACATTCATGCCTGAGCCAGGATTAGAGTTCGGAACCATCCCTGTCCGAGTCAGACTTCTCTGATCAGGCCAGAAGACAAGGTGGCCGGCAGTAAACTTTAAAAAGCAAGAATTGATAGATTGTTATATTTTTAATCCACAAATTTGTTTAAGTAAATTTAATTCTAGGTTCAAAATGAAAATAAAATTTTGGTTGCAATTAATGTTGCGTCGAGAACTGTAATTTATAACTTCATTTTGCCTGTCCTCTTATTATTCACAAGCAAAAGTACCTTTTGTGCCGATGTATTACTACCGAAGTAACATAAAATGCATGCAATAATTTTGCGAAAGTTGCCTGATTTTCAGTTATTGGTGTGAAAAATGTTAATTCCAACCAGTGATTTTTGGTTGAAACATTCCAAGTGTTCCATTCTGTCACTTCAGTAGACGGAACAGAACACTAGAAAACGAGACTCTCATTCATAAAAGGACGCATGGTTTCCTTAGTCATTTCACCGCTAATTTTTAGGAGGCACTATTTTAAGGGTTAAGTACTTTTGGGGTTTCGTGTTTCATAGCATTTGAGGAGGTTCCGCAATCAATCTTGATCGGTTAGGGCCACCTCGATAAGATGTGTTCTTTGAGGAGAATGTTAGTTTGTCTCCAAGGGGAAAAAAAACTTTTATGATGTAACAAAAATCCAGTCTTGAAATCTTTTGTTTGAAATCTCATTTGAATTTTTAGCGCGCTTGCTTGATATTGATCTTTGTACTTTCTGTTAGGTGTTATATTACCTTTATACTTGTAAGAAATAATGGTACATTGTGAAGTTTTAACAGCGCTTTATGAAGAACTATTACAAGAAAAATTTAAAAAAGAAAGAAAGAAAGATGGGTTACATTGTACATTATACAAAAAATGCTGCTTATAAAGAGATACCAATTTGCTAACTACAAAGGATGGTGCGCAAATTTACTTCCTTTTGATGCAAGTAAGCATCATAACTTGATTATGTTGCACCAAAAGATAATGAAACTCTGAAGTTTTTTTGGTGCATCATGCCATAATTTTTTTACAGCGTAGAATGAGCTACTAATAAATTTCGTAAGGCACTCACCATAAGAAAACATTAAACCGTGAGGCAATGGGTTAGTCGTTGATGAGCAAATATACATTTATTAACCAATGTCAAGGTATTTTCTAACCTAATTGCTTGCTTAAAAAACAGTTTTTTAAACCATAATTTGCAAACAATGTAAATATATAAGTAGCTGTCACAGTTCTGTAAACGAAATAAATATGCTAATTTTACGAAAATAATTTTACTATTATCTAAAAGTTCAACGATCCCGCTGTACCCCTGCAACAGGAATTTTATGCGTGAGCTCCATCTGAATCTAGTAAATATTTTGTTGAAAGAGCAAGGCTTTCAACTTCTGTCTCTCATATAATTAATGGTTCATGAGACCGATAAAACCAGTGTTGCCAATAAACAAGGAGAAAAAATCGGAAAAGAAACATTCGACAAACACGAAAAACAGCAGAAGAGCGTGGAAAGAAAACTGTGCCAAATAACTGAAATCCGATACTGCGCGAAACTTTTTTGGCGTGCTTCTGTTTGAAATTCAACTGTCTGGGGAAGTGCAACTTTGATTTGAAGATTCGGCTGGAGGAAGAAGAATGGAGAGAATTCAGTCTTTCTTCCATTTCTTTTTATTGTCTTTTTGACATTGTTTTCGTTGAAACATTTCTGTGTTTTCTATTTATTAAGCATTATTTCGTATTATGTTTGAGTGGCAGTTACAAGGCAAAAAATAAACTTGTTTTTACAGTATAATACTGGTAACAGAGATTCCAGTTTAAAACTAAAATGCACAGTAATAAACTGAAATTGCTAATTTTACAGTGATAAACTGTAAAATTACTAATCTTACAGTTTATGACTGCATTTTACAGTTTTAAATTGAAACCTCTGCTGCCAGTATTATACTGTAAAAGCAACAGTTTTTTTTGACAGTGTAGTTACAAGAAGGGAAAAGTTATATTGTCGCTGAAATTTGTTGTTGTGATGCTTTAATCCATTTCTCTGAAAGTTCTAAACTTTTTGTGCATACAATAAACAAATCTTTGAAGGAAAAATTTTAGTTCAAGTATCTGAAATCCTTTTACAGTTTCTTTTCAAGCCAAATGTACCAAAACATATCTCTCACTTTCAAAGAAAGCATGTCTCAAGAAACGTGATTTTTCAGGTGAACGATTTTAAAGTGTAAAAGTAATATATCATGTTGTAAAATTATATGTAATGCCACTGATTAAACAATTCCTATGCATTAAGTCATTTTAAAATTTACACATTTTACACTTCTTCTTCTCGAAATTGAGAAAAACATCAGATTTTCTTGAAAAAGTTGCATTTTACTGAAAATACAAAAACGGAACTTTTGCTCTATAGCGGCGGAATATTGAATTATAGAAATGCAGGGCCATGTAAAGATATGCTACTCATTTATGGCAGTTTAAAAGAGGCACAACTCAAAATTGTTAATTTTTGAGATATAGCGTCTTAGAAAGGAGTATGCGATATGATGTGATTCAAAGTTAACTTATGCAAAATTATCCTAAAAAGGGGAATTCAGCAACGATACAAAGATTACTCTTACAGAAAATTCTTCTTTTCATTTTTCTCAGTCGTTTCTTCAAAACTTTCCACTCCGATATTTGATTAACATAAAGTCCTATTATGTACGGCATGCATTATTGACTCCTACTTACTTAGTTTTACATCTGTTTGTGGTTTGGCTTAAACAGCTGCTTTGTAATACAACAGCATCTTTAAAGCCGTTTGATCAAGGCTCAGGTGTGCGAGTACAACTTCGGTTTCCCACAAACTCGGCTCATTCAATGCTCGAACATTTATGTCGACCATGCGCCATGGGAATTTTCCATCCAGTTCACACGCATTGAATTATGTACACGTCGCTTTGTAGACGTAATGGGATTCTTTTACGACTTCTCAGCAATGATCCTCCTGGTCACTAAATTGAAGCAAAGAAGTTTTATTTTGCCAATAAACTTCGAAATCAGACACTACACCTATAGTATAGTTTTGAAGATGGAATGATATAGTAAAGAATTCTTAATAGAAGCAAGAGTGAAATAAAAGCCATCAGGAAATAAAAGTTTACTGATATTCACAGAAATTGAGAAACATTTCTGATTTGGCGGCCAACCTTGACTTGAAATATAAATAGAAAAGCAAAACTTATAGGTCTTAAATGTTGTGGTTATAGTTTATGAATATTGTTCTATGAGCGCTACAGATGATCCTCTGGGAAAACTGGGTTCTTTGGGTTTCATATTAACACCAAATATGAAATCCAAAGAACCCAGTTTTCCTAGAGTTTTCTTTGGGTTTCATATTAACACCTTGTTTTTTTTTTTTTTTTTTTTTTACGGTGAAAGAATTGTGTTCCTATTCACCTGCTGAATTAGAAATTAAAAAAAAAAACATATTAACACCCCAGAGGCAATCTTTTATATATACATATACAGGGTGTCCACTCCAATCGTGGACCAATAGCTAATTTCTAAATCGTTAGAGATAAGCATATAGTTTATTTAGGAAAAAATCTCCAAATTACGAAAGGAATTTTGGGTCTATTCAATGTTTTTCAAAAAATCAAATTTTGAAAGAGTTAAGAAATTTAAATTTTTATACAGCCCCCCAGTCCTATCAATCATATTTAGTAAAACATTCTTGACACTGTAACGTTTAAAACTAAAAAAAAATCACTCTTCTACGACAAAAATTGACCGAGTTATGACGTTTTGAAAAATCAAGATTTTGAAAGATTTCATGACGTTTTCTTCAAAATATTGATTTTTCAAAACGTCATAACTCGGTCAATTTTTGTCGTAGAACAGTGATTTTTTTTTAGTTTTAAACGTTACAGTGTCAAGAATGTTTTACTAAATATGATTGATAGGACTGGGGGGCTGTATAAAAATTTAAATTTCTTAACTCTTTCAAAATTTGATTTTTTGAAAAACATTGAATAGACCCAAAATTCCTTTCGTAATTTGGAGATTTTTTCCTAAATGAACTATATGCTTATCTCTAACGGTTTAGAAATTAGCTATTGGTCCACGATTGGAGTGGACACCCTGTATATATATACAATATTAAAATATATGTGTTATGTAACTGCTTTGGTTTTACTTTAATCCTCCGAAATTCAAGCGTTCTACTATTTTACAATTATCTAAAGGAAAATTATTTATTTAAGAAGTAAACTATGATAATAATCGAAAGTTTTAAATGATTTTCTATCTTTTAGTTTTATTAATTGAAATGTGCTGTTTAATACTGCGCACCTTCTTTTTAGTTCAGATTCTCTCATTGCTGTGTGAATGCTTCTGAAGTTCAGAAGCATGCACAACAATGAGGGTGGTATGCTACCAATATATCTTCTTATTCCTTTACACTGTTCTTTTTTATAAATATGGAAGAATTCGATTCATTTACGAAAGAAAAGAAAAAAAAATCGAAAAAGCGAAACACAAGAAACAATAAATTAATCTTTTCGTTCAGTTCTTTTCAGAATAGTTATACTGACAGGTGCTTTAATTTTAGTCTTATTTCCTTTGTTTACAACTTCGAGTACGAAATAATAGACAATGACTATAAGAAATAAGAACATTTCCCATGATTATTATTTTATATATCCGCTTACTTATGACGAAAATTTTACGCGACCGATCATACTATATTTAAAATTTACGAAGTTTATAATTTGCTTCATCGATTTTTTTTTTCTGATCATTTTGATGATGTTTGTTGCCTCAGTTTTCTGAACAAATTGTATATTTATGAAATAAAATTGAATTTTTTTTGAATTCAAACAACAAACAAACAAATCAACAAAAAAGTACAGTCATTTAAAGTAACTTTCACCCACAATGTCTCTATTTATAGCTGCCTCCCTCCCCCGTTCATATTTTAAGTGACATCTCATTCATTTCATATTTTGTCTTAAATTGAAGGAAAACTCCTAACGCAATGTATAGTTATCCAAAATTACGAAATAATAGCTATTACGATGTTTTTAAAACAAATTAAATACCCTTGTTCAAAGTTATCCTGCTACTCAGGGTATATTTAAGTCCCTTATGAGAAATGTGTTAGAATGAGTGAGAATAAATTATTTTAATAAAAGTAGTGCCATACTGTAAAGCAAAAAACTAATTTTTTTAAAGCTTAACAGTTCTCTATTTTTATTTATTGCAATACTTTTATTGCAATACTTTTATAGCAATACTTTTATAATTTGTTTTATTACATAGAATAATACAACGAACGAGAAACTTCGAGAAAATTTCAGAAACTTTAAACAGGCAGTTGAAAACAGTTTCCAAACAAATCTGATTATACAATGAGTTTGCTCAGTGTTGCTAATTTATTTTGTAAAATATATAATAGAGAGCGGATGTTATAATCTTGCAGCAGAGTGCAGCAAGGGTTCTTTTGACGCAGTTTTTTTCAATTTTCAATAGTTTTCTTCCAATTTTTCAGTACAGTTTATTTTGAAGTTATGCATGGTCCAAATGTGTCCTTAATGATTGAAGTTCATTAAAATTCAAATGTGAAAGACAGTTGGATATCATGCTTGTTAGTAACTTTTATGAGAAATAATAACCATTTAATTTTGTAAAACATTCATAAAATTTATTCAGCAAAATCCTAAAACAATCAACATTTGAAGGGCCCAGGGGGAAAAAGAATGAAAGTGACCAAAAAGCGATTTCGAGAAAAACGAAGAACAAAGTTTAATTCTCGTAACTCCTAATGCAGTTAATAGAGTTTTCATGCACATTTCGATCGATTCTCATCTTTTCTCCCCTTGTTATTCTACCAGAGGATATTACTACTTCATAGCCCCTAGACATCGCTAATATCTCAAAATTGACGAAAAAGTGACTTTCATCTTTTTTCCCCCTGGCCCTTCATTTATATTCATCATGTCTTAAAATTTTTGGTTATGTAATGGAAAAGAGATAGAACCAGAAATGGATAAACTAATGTATTCGAAGTTTTGTAAAAAGCGAAAAATTTCTACCATTAAATATTTTTTAGCTGAAATATTCTTATAACCCCGCTTTTCTTTCAAACGAGATTAACCAAAAGTTGTTTTAAATAAGTCGTTGATATAAGTTTTGATTTGTTTTCTACTCTTAATTCGTTTTGGGGTTAATGGTCTTAAATGTATCTTGTTGCATTGCTGAAAATTATTCTAATTGATTCCTGCTTCAAAGAGCTAATGCTTGTTATATTTATAACACGCATTAGCTCTTTGAATTGCGAAATTGCAATTTCTTTGAAAATGGCCAGTAGCATGTCAATGCACTATTTTGCTTTTCAGTTTCTTGATTAATAAGCACAAGAATATATTTGTCTTCTTCTTCTTGTTATGATTTTTATTTTGCATTATTTACTGAAAGCTTTCGTTCTTCATGAACTATTGGTAAAACAATACACATGCATAGATATTCTTAACTTTCGGGCACACTATCATTATTGTTATCAATTTGTAGTTTTGTAATATTTTCCTTTTAAAATCCACCGGGACATATCTGTACCTCAGAACCAGACTAACGTAAGTCCATTTTCGTCATTTTTCGGTAGAGGGGAAAAACGATTGTCAAATACATCGTTTTTCCCCTCTACTGAAAAATGACGAAAATGAACTTACGTTAGTCTGGTTCTGAGGTACAGATATATTTCCCTTTAAGAGTGCCTAATAATCCTATAAGATACTTCTGATCAAAAACCAATTTAGTTGTCTAATATATTTTCAGTCGTAATTTCAGTACCACTTGCGTATTTCTAAAACAAACCGTTGGTATACATATAACTCGTCAAATTCTTCCCCATTCCAGGTAATTTTTCTTTTAGAAAAAAAATTTTGGTAGTTAAAATGTCAAAATAATCAGCAGAATTATATTCCAACAGTATTTTAAACAAAACAGTATTTTAAACAAATATCAATTCATTCCTCCTTAGGGAAGTAGTTGTAGACTATATCCTACTGGTAGCTCTTCGTACTGCATAAGAACTATTAAAGTCTGAAAAAAAAAGTGTTTTTGCGAAGTTACCCCTTCTTCCCTTCCGATGAGCTCATTCTTATTTGCTAGCTAATACTAAAGAAAAGGCTGCACTTACGAGGAAAGTTATGTAAGTCGCTGCATACCTGGTCACGAAGAAAAAAAAAAGATCACTTTCATTTAATTGCCATATCTTTTCCGAGACCTTTTTAAGATAATGAGTGCCATAAAAGCTACCTGGAATATGTATTGAAAAAAAAGTGAAGGGATATTCAAGACCTGCTCATAACCTTCAGGTGGTCATTTTTGAAAATACAGTCAAACATGTCTATCTCGAATTTCACGAGACAGAAGAAAAATTCGATGTACGGAGGTTTCGAGATGTAGAGGTTGTGATAAAATTTACAACAGTAAGTAATTGGAGCAAAGTCAAATACTTAACAGATTGTTTTGTATTGACATTGTTGAATATTTTACTGACGACATGTTGTGAGTCCACGTTTTACTAATTGTGATGACTATATCGGTAGCAAGATGATGTATACTTTTAAATACGAATATAGTCTTTGAATGATTGGACAAAAGATGATTTTTGTCTCCAAGTTATATCATTGATAAAGGTGGATGGAGATAGAATTCAAAAATGAGAGTCGTCAAAATTCGAGATGTAGAGTTCAAAAATGAGAGTCGTCAAAATTCGAGATGTAGAGGTTTTCGAGAAAAATCATTCGAGATAAGCATACGAAAATTATAAATTTATGCTGTAAAAGCAGGGAAATTGAAAAGTTTCGAGATAGAGAGGTTTTCGAGATAAGCAGGTTCAATATAAACAGATTCTCGAGTGTTTATTGTAAAATTAAGTACAGAGTAACTGAAAATGCCGATGTGACGTGTTGGAATTGAGTTACAGTATTGATTTTGTGGAGCAAATGAGTGATATTTCACGTTGAGTATTTGTTGCCAAACAGCAGCCATCTTATGTGCAGATTCCAATATATATTATCGTAATTTAAGATTTTCCAACATCGTTTAAATTTATTTTAAAGATATCAAAGTTAAACATAAATAAATTCATCATTTTAAATAAAACTGTAGATCTTTTCATTCAGATTTCTGAGAAAGATCTGCGGGAAGTAAATTTAGGATCTTAATCCATAAAGGAATGGTAAAAATCTGGAAATGTAATTCCAATATTTATGCTTCAAGGCACAACATCTAATAGTCCACTTAGATTTGCGCAGGCTGACTTACAAGTTCGGGGGCCCCTAACTGTATTTTTGAGGACCCTTTTGACTCTCACAGAGCTATGCAAAACATTTATCATGTGCATTTTGAATCTTTTTCGGTGTCCCTATGATCGTGGGGGCCTCTCGGCGACATGAGTCTGCACTACAACAAACTTTTAGCTGATGATGGATTTTGAAGTTGAAATCAAGGGTTAGGACCTAAGCACTAGCACCAAACTACTTCAACAGACAGGCAGTGAAAGGCACTGTAATATTTTGGATTGGAAATTCAAAGTGGATGGGGGTCAATCCATGCGAAATCATACAGGAAAACTAAACAATGTTGCTCACTATTTTTGATTTTTAAAATTTTTTGCCTGTTAATTAACTGTTATATTGGGAGCCTGAAACAATGGTTTAAGAATTTTTAAACCTTCAGAATTTTTTTTGGCAAGCACTTTTCAGTAGCTGCGGAAGCGACTTTTCATGAAAAGAGTACTTTTTGAAGATGCTTATAACTTTTTTATTTATAAATATATCAAAATGATTTAAAAACCACTTGATTGAGCAGAAAATGATCTAAATTTCTATACTAGTTATTTTTCTGATAATTAGTAACAAATTTGTGCAAAATTGGCTTAAAAATAAGATTTTTTTGTGTGAAATTTTACATTTTTGGCATAAAAATATTGGTAGAAGGAATTAAGACTCACTCTTTACTTTTTTTCCCTTGAATAGATATCTCATAGGACTATTTCCAGAAGTAGTGTGAAACATTTAAAGACAGTCATTTTTTTTAATATAATTTGTCAAACTTGGAATTTTGGAGAAAAAATGCTAACTTTGAGATTTAATATCTGAAAAGGGACTGAATGAAAATCTACAAAAATTTAACTGGATAGCCTTCTTATAGTAGTAAATATGTAGCAAAAATGTTATGAGTGATATCGTTCTAGTTTTAGAGATATGGAGCCTCGAAATTGGCTGAAAAATCGCATTTATTTTGATGCCAAGAAATTACCACAGAATGCAAAATTTATTATTCTCATAATATTAGATGAGTTTTTTGTGGTATAAACTAACCTTTTTACAAAAACACATAATATTTAAATTTACTTTTCATTTACAGAAAGAAATAATTTAGATATTATGCTTTTACAATTGCTTTTTTCTACGTGTTAGTTGTAAAAACTTGATTTTCCACTTTAAAGCTGGGTTTTCACGGTTTTTATACATCTAGTGAGCAAAAAACAATTATACTTTTAATTAACCTAAAACTCTTCATTCATTTTTAAAAGTTTAAAGCGTTAAAACCCCCCTACAACACCAAAAAGTCGCTCAAAATCCGAATTTAAGCTCTAGATCCTACTATTTTCCGTGAGACTGCGTCGGTATAACAGCACTAACACGTAGAAAAAAAGCATTTTTAAACGCATAATATCTAAATTTTTTCTTTCTGTAAATGGAAAGTAAATTTAAATATTATGTTTTTGTAAACGGGTTAGTTTATGCCACAAAAAACTCATCTAATATTATGAGAATAATAAATTTTGCATTCTGTGGTGATTTCTTGGCATCAAAATAAATGCTATTTTTCAGCCAACTTCGAGGCTCCATATCTCTAAAACTAGAACGATATCACTCATAACATTTTTGCTACATATTTACAACCATAAGAAGGTTATGCAGTTAAATTTTTGTAGATTTTCATTCAGTCCCTTTTCAGATATTAAATCTCAAAGTTAGCATTTTTTCTCCAAAATGCCAAGTTTGACAAATCTATATATATAAAAATGAGTGTATGTATACTTGTTCTCTATACAAATCCACAGTTTGCGTCAGATTTTCATCAAACTTGACACAGAGGTTCCTTGATGCCCTAGAATTCTCATAGGCGGGGTCTTGAAATTTTAAAAAATCTAAAAAGCTCAAATTCAAGTTTTTTGTCAAAAAATGACCCTTTTATATAGGAATCTAGCCTATTATTAGGCCTATTTTTTTAATCGACAAGAGCCTTTAGGTTATAAATTGATAAAATTTATGGTATTTAAATATTAGCATTTTTCCAACAAAGATTAAAATTAAAACAATGAATTTTCATTTCAAGGCTCACCTATTTCATTTTAGCATGAAATAAGTCAAAAACAATTAAACTGCTTTTTTTTTCTTTTCGACTAATAGAGATAAACCTTTAAAGCGAGAAAGTAATTTATTTCTGATTTATCAACCTTTCTACCTCGAGGCTCGGAAACAACGATTAAGAAAAACATAAATTTTTGAATTGTAAGTATATTTAGCTACCACTCTGCAAAAATGCCTCCGAAGAAACGGAAAAGAAGGCAAAAAAACGGCTGAAAAACGTGAAAATGAGAGTCCTGAGGAGAGAAATCGAAGACTAGCGACAGTGCACATTAGAGATATGACGGCTAGAGCATTAGAAAGCAATGAGCAGCGTGAGTATCGTCTAAGAGATCTGAGAGATAGAGCAACTAGATCAAGACAATCGGAGACAGTGAGTCAGCGTCAGTTTCGTTTAAAAGAACAACAAGAGAGAACTACTACATCAAGACTAAATTTATTTATTCTTGCGCCTGAAGGTGAAACTAAGAACGTTGTTTATGAACAAGTTTTGCGTTAAATTTTTATTAGAATTTTTTGAGAAGCTAAAGTTTTATATTAATACGCATCCGGGCAACGCCGGGCATAAAGCTAGTTATATAATAAAAATGACTGTCTTCAAATGTTTCACATTACTTCTGGGAATAGTCCTATGAGATATCTATTTAAGGGAAAAAAAGTGAAGAGTGAGTCTTAATTCCTTCTACCCGTATTTTTATGCCAAAAATGTAAAATTTCACACAAAAAATCTTATTTTTAAGCCAATTTTGCACAAATTTGTTACTAATTATCAGAAAAATAACTAGTATAGAATTTTAGATCATTTTCTACTCAATCAAGTTGTTTTTAAATCATTTTGATATATTTATAAATAAAAAAGTTATAAGCATCTTCACAAAGTACTCTTTTCATGAAAAGTCGCTTCTGCAGCGACTGAAAAGTGGTTGCTAAAAAAAATTCTGACGGTTTAAAATTTTTTAAACCATTGTTTCATGCTTCCAATATAACAGTTAATTAACAGACAAAAAGTTTTAAAAATCAAAAATAGTGAGCAACATGGTCTGTATGATCTCACATAGGATAACTTGAAACGTTAAGCATAAAAAAAATCTCTTCTTTCTCTCTCTCTCTTCAAAATGAATCTATAAAAATAAGAAATTACCAAATACCTGTCCAATGTAAAGTAACTAAGAAAAACAAAGTAATAAATGCACAAATTTTCAATAAATTGGGGACACTTCGGTTGGCGTTTCAAGGTATCTCTTTTTCAATGCAGAAAAGTGAAATGTTGGAGGCAAAGTTACCCGAAAAAGCCCCAATGCTTTTAAGTTTTGTCTTTTTATTTTTATCTACGAGTAGTGTTGAAGTGTGTGCTTAAATTAGTTTTAATTAATGGGGCACAACCTCTTCAATTGCCCCCTTGGACCCTATCCGTACTTGATATCAATCAATAACCGATAAATCAATCAAGACGCTCCCTATACCCGGAACCTGTCGTACCTAAGGAGCAACATTCTATAACTTTTTTCGCTTTGGTTTAATACCTGTATGAACACCACCGCCATTTTGAGGACCAGCATGTCTTATTGCCATATTGTTGAATGTTTGCTTTTTCAAAGAAGTCATACATAAAATCTTGATTGTTAAAAAGAGATTCCATCAACTGCCTGAGTTTTAACGGATGTTTTGAAAAGTTTGATTTGCAAGTGTTTCCAGTACTTAAAGTTTTTATTTCTATATCAGTTATACTATCGAAAAAGAAAGAAACGTTTTTATTGTTGGTGAACGATTGTTTATAAGCAGGTTAAGTCAGTAACTCTTTTCGTCTTCATCATTATTGCTATTAGTAGATGACAGCATAATGGCCAGAATTTTTTTTTGCGTTCTTCAACTTCACTAATTAAAATCACTTCAATTGGGTATAGGGGCATTTTTTCAGGACTGCCGTGATCCGAGGAGGGCCCCCTGTCAATTTGGTTGTATCCCTCCCCTTTCAACCATAAAAGTTATAACATGTATGGGTGAATATCAAGAAAAGTGCTAATTTAAGTCACAAATGAATCTCCCAAGCACTTCCAAATAAAAGCCCAAAAATTTCTATATTTTCTATGTTGTAAACTTCGTCGCACATACAATCTATTACAAAATTTTTAGATTTTGCTGTAATACATGACAGTAAAACTCTTTTTCTTGCTTCAAAGTCATGTCGGCAGCGCGTCACACATTCGAATCATAAATTTAAAAAAAAAAACTCCTGTGGATTGTATAACATTGCAGCAGAAACATATACTGAAGGAAATAACGTGTTTTATATTCGTTCTATGAAGATTAACTCGTGTGTTTTCGATAAAATGAATTTATATTGATGAAAAAATGCAATTTCTGATTGTCACAAGTTTTCATAACATGACGAGAGCGCAAACTTTCACGATGACAGTATCAAAACAAAATATTTTTTGGTGTCAATAAAGAGCGCTGGGTAAAGCCCTAATGTATGAATTTTAAGTTTCGATCGAAAGTTTTCATTTCAGTTGCATTGAATTACCGGTAAGATTTGTTCAATCTTGACTTTTCCGTTTCTACCAAATGAAGTATCATGTCGGCAGTGGGAATTAAGACACAAAATAAATTAATTTTTCAATCTATTTTTGTGTAATGGAAAAGAAACTTATTGGCATGGACATAATACGGTGCTTTTATTTTCGAATGTTTAACTAGGGATGTTCACAGGGGTGCCCATCCCCCCCCCCAAGCTCAATGGCGCAAAATCCCCCCTCCCCCCCAAATTTTCTCAACCCTTTTGTGCTATTTATTTTTTTATTTTAACCCTCTTTTTTATTTTATTTATTTTTTAAATGATATTTATTTATTTTTAAAATATTATTTATTTATTTTAAATATTATTTATTTTAAATATTATTTATTTTAAATATTATTTATTTTAAATATTATTTATTTTAAATATTATTTATTTTAAATATTATTTATTTTAAATATTATTTATTTTTTAAAAATATTAATTTTTTAAATTATGAATTATTTTTTTTATATATTATTAATTTTTTAGAAGTACTTTTTCTGCGCAGAATGGAATAGCTTTTTTCCTCTTCCAGACATTCCAAGCACACACACAAACACGAAATAAACAAATAAATAAATAAATAAATAAAATAATAAAAGAAATAAAATAATAAATTCATGAATAATTTTTATTTAAAAAAATCAGAAAATAATTTAAATTAAAAAATAAATAATTAAATAACTTAACTAAATAAATTAGTTTAAAAAAATCCCCTCCAAAAATTTTGATGGAACAACTTGTGCAATAATCCCCCCTGTGGGCACCCCTGGATGTTCAGCTATCATATTGCGGAAAATTTGTCATGTCGGCAGCGTCGAAGTAGAAGATATTTGTTACGAAACTGATGCGTGTGTTACCGATGTTTTTTCACAATTCTTTCTTCGTGTTATGAGTTTGTTGAGTTGCGTTTTAAAGTACAAAGATAATTTCAAGTGCATCGTTTTTCCTGCCAAATTTTCCCATTATTGGAAGCAGTTTATTTATTGTTTTTTTTCTTTTTAATGCTTCAAAAACATTAACTTTTCCGCAAAATTTGAGTTTTCAAACAAAGTTATTGCCATTTTCACCCTCTTTTCTTTTACATCAATATTTAGCCCTTCGTTCGTAACTTCTGCCCCCAAAAACATAATTTTGTTTCAAAATGGAAAACTTACGAACAGTTTAGTGTGAATCTCCCTCCCCGCCAAACTCTGACTGTCTTGATTTCGTTTTTTAAGACTGTGTTAAGAATTTTACTTCATTTTAATTTTTTAACTATTGACCTATTTATGTGTTTGAAAAAAACTTATTAAAACTTTTTGTCGCACGTATTTAAACTTTAGCTAACTTTTAATTAGTCTCTAATTTTATTTATGAAACAAAAAAGTGTTCAGGCTGTGTAAATATCACTCTATTCTATGTGCATATGGTTATGTGCAATTTTTAATTAACACTATTGGCGCAAGTCCGAATACACTCGATCCGTTCAAGGGAGTTCGATATTGATAGGAAGCTGTCCTGCATAGCAAGAGGATCAGCTTGTGTCATTAAATCTATTAAGTTGCTATTAAATCTATTTTCATCTCTATAGTTTGATGCATATAGTTCTCCCCTTAACGGAAAATTATCGAGATTTCGTGTTATTTGTGTTAAATCGTGCAGATTTATAGCATTTGAAAATATATTTAAAAAAAAAAGTTTTGTAATTTTACTCAGCGTTTTGTAATTTTACTCAGTGTATGTAATTTTATTCATGAGTTATCTAACTCTTTTGTTCACCCTATGCTTTTGCATATTCCGATAAAAGGTTTTATCGGATGATTCTTCATCCTAAAGCTCACACTTCTTGCATTGAAAAAATGGGGTTCCTTGTAGCCCGAAACACGTATCTGCAGTATCCCTGCTTATTTGTGCCTCTTTAGCGTTGTATTTTTCTCTACATCAACAGCACAAAGGTATTTGTAAACTTTAACCAACAGGTCATCAAATCCTAGGTAAATCGCGACGCTGCGTGTCGATCACCAAAATGGCGGACCTGTCAGCCCGTTTTACGAGTCTCATTAGCCTTGTCGGGAATGAGAGATTCGATTTACGAGCCGCGTGCAGCCCAGGAAGAGCGTGACCTGGGAGCGGGAGGGGGCAGGCCGAATCGCTATTTAATTAGAATAATCGATGAATCGGCCCCTTTGATCTGGGTGGGCGGGCTCGCGGGAGGGTGGTGACTGACGAAAGGGCTGAGTTCCTCTTTTTGTTTTCACGGAATGACCGGGGCGTGAGGACTTTTTTTTTTCAACACTAGCTGTTGGTAATGTCTTAAATAAGAGTTAAAAGGCGAGTTTCTTTAGTTGAAATCTAACCCAGTGATTAGGATTTTTTCTTTCTTTTTTCAAATCCTTGTGTTGAGTTGGCTGAAGGTTGGCTGGAAGTTGGTAGAAAAAGTACAAATCGGCAAAAATTTTTTTTTTCCTGTAAGGGGGGAGGAGCTGGGGATTATTAAGTTATTATGACTTATTTTAAGAAAAAATAAATTACTTTCGCTGAATAGGAATTACAGTAGAAAGTTAACTTATTTTTTTAAATAGTCGCAAACTGTAAAAAATATTGTGTGATGAACGCAGACCTAAAATTGTTACTAATTGTTGAACACAACGGGGTGAATAGCAGACTACGTCTTTGACATTTTTAGAGGGAGAGATCAGGAATTTGTCGAGCTCTATTTTGGGGCTCTCCTTCTGGGGGTATTTTCAAGGGATTATTCTTGCAAAATTCAAATTTTACTTTTTCTCTCTCTATGTATATATTTCTTTCTCTCTCACCCCCATACTAAATATGTGGCGGCTTAAAAACAAAGTCTTCCTACATTCCTAGAAAAGAAAGCCTTGAATCTTGGCACACGATCACTTTACACTTGTGAATTTGCTATGTGCATTTCTTCCACTATTGCAGCTTACAAGTGGTTTGTTTCCTAGCAGCATAATCTCATCGGCCGATGATCGGCCGTTCTTCGAAACCCGATGAAATTCTCATCGGCCGATGATCGGATTCGATGAGTTCTCATCGGAATTGCTCCAATGTGTCTCATCGGCCAAACAGAATCCGAGCAGCAAAGTCCGATGAGTTTTGCTCGAATACGATGAGATTTGGAGCAATTTACGAGCAGTGCAGTCCCGTGTCGATGAATTTAGGATCAATTTTGGATGCTCGGCTTATTTTCATCGGGAAAGTTGATCGGAAGGGTATCGGTTTCCGATGAAAAGTAGCTCATCGAAAACCGTGCTCGGATACTGATCGGAACGATGTCATCGTGCGTTACTGGATCAGTTTACGAGGAATTCGATGATCGGCCGAGCAAAATCCGATGAGTTGACGCTACTTGGGTTGATGAAAAAATGTGTTGACTCTCTCAGGATAGAAAAGGAGATATTTTTTTTTAGCATTTTATGAACAAACTGAACACTTAAGAAAGTCAAAGGTAACAAGAAAGGGTTTTCAGTGGGCTTAAAAAGTCCCTTATGATGAATAGTTTGAAAATCTACAGACATTAAAATCAGTGTGCACCTCTCCTTATGAGAAGTGGATCTCCCGCAAAAAACGGTACATGATGCACCGTTTTGGTTTTGAAAAACGAATGAATAATTCAAGCACATTTTGTTTGTGCAATGTGTTTTAGTAGTTAATTCACAGAGGATGAATCAAATTTACCATATGTTTGTTATTTTTGATGAGTATGAGTATTTCTGGAGCTGATTTAGGTTAGGATGAAGAAGATTCTAGCTGGCGAACCCATTTGTGAAATTAATAAATTGATGCTAAATCGTGTTCCCATTCCAGTTGATGTGGAATGAGCTAACTTTGGATGCTTGGAACTTTATTTCTATTCGAATCACATGCCACATTACACCTTTGTTGGAAAATACCAAACTATGATTCAGATTAATTGCATGTAATAAATTAATTATTCCCTTGATTTGTGGAGAATCAAACAATTTATAATATTTAGAAAGAATATTAATCATAGAATCAGTTAATCACATATTGACATTGAAATAATTAAATATTGATTTAAATGGATTTTTGGTATACTATTTAAATAACTATATCACATCAAAGAATGAAAGTGGAGATTCTTTTACTAGAACTATTTTAAACAAAGGTATTTTAGTGTGACCACTATATACACTAAATATGTACACTCCAAAAAATGAACTTTTTTTTTTTTTTTGCAGTATAATGCTGGCAGCCGAGGTTCCAATTTAAACCTGTAAAATGCACAAAACTAAACTGTAAAACTAGCAATTTTACAGTTAATAAACTGTAAAATTGCTAGTTTTACAGTTTATTACCGTAAAATTTAGCTGTATTATACTGTAAAAACAACGATGTAATACTGGCAGCAGAGATTCCAGTTTGAAACTGTAAAATGCACGGTTACAAACTAAAATGAGCAGTTTTGCAGTTTATTACTGTAAAATTAACAATTTTAGTTTAGTACAGTAAATTAGAAATTTTAGTTTAGTACAGTAAATTAGAAATTTTAGTTTAGTACAGTAAATTAGAAATTTTAGTTTATTATTGTAAAATTAACAATTTTTACAGTTTATTACTATAAAATTAGCTGTATTATACTGTAAAAACAACATTCATTTTTTACAGTAAGGGCCCTGTTCCACATTAACGTAAAGCAGAAAAATAAAGCAGAAACGTAAAACGGATTAAATGGTGTTCCTATGGAAAGTACCCGGATTTTCGGTTTCTGCCTTCGGTTTCGGACGCGTTTTTCTGCTGATATCGGTCGCGTTTCTGCTGGAGCGTTCTTCGGTCGCGTTTTCTGCTGGAGCAGAGCCACCTGCTCCACATCATCAGAAAACGCGACCGAAACCGAAGGCAGAAACCGAAAATCCGGGTACTTTCCATAGGAACACCATTTAATCCGTTTTAAGTTTCTGCTTTTTTTTCTGCTTTACGTCAATGTGGAGCAGGGCCCTAAGAATGCATTGTATACAATTTTTGTGCGTCTCATTGCACAACACATCAGATCTTAAAGCCAAGCTGCTGGTGCAATAAACTAAAGGAGAGAAAAACTGAAGGAGCGGGGGAGGGATAGCTGGAGAGCTTTATTACCCCATACCAGCCTCCTTCGTGATTGACAAGGATCTTAAAAAGATCCGATTTCCGAAAACACAGCCACCTCCACTCCTTTTTTTCTCCAAGCAGAATAAGTAGAGGAGTTGACTTTTTTTTGGTCGTTTCGTGAAAGAGGAGATGTCTTTGGGGATTTGAGGGAAGTGGAGGATCATTTAGTGACCGTCGTGTCATCGTAAGCGACGCGAAACGCTAAAAAGACGCAATCTTACGAGGTTCCCCTGTCGGGCGTTAGGGGTCATTGGGAACGGGCTGGTACATTCGTTACGGTTGCGATTGGGAATGCGGGATCCAAAGCCGACGAAATATGATGAAAAATTCTCTGTCAGTCACTGACGCAATTTTAAGTGGCGCATACCTTACTCAGTGATTCCCAAAGTGTGTTCCACTGAATCCTAGCTCAACTTTCCTCTCCAAATTTCTTTTTTTACAGAAGAAAGTAATTATGATTACGATTAATTAAGATTTGACTTCCAGATATTTAACCTTTTGTCGTTTAGTCATTAACAAGAATGGACTTCTGAGAAGTAAATATTAAGAACTAAGTAAAAATTCCGTGATCTAAAAAGTTTGAGAACTGGGGGCCTATTACGACCTCTTCGGCTTCGACTTCGGGAAGCTCGATATCTCACCTCTCTCATTCCGAACGAAGTCGTTTGGCTTATCACGAACTGCTAGTGAGAAGCCAACTCACGGCGAGAAAGTACAGTCGACCGGAAAGAAAATGTGACGTAGTTTTTGAAGGCGTGGTTTGAATGGTCCAATCAGGCATTTTAGAATAGTTTCTCCAACAAAATTTGGCAACACACAAGTTTGTTTACTTCGACATTTGTTCGCTTTGAGCCAAAAAGCGAGAAATTTGCAATGGAATAAAAAACAAAGCGAGCAACGATCAGAAACTTCGAATACATCGCGATTTTCATGATAGAGCATTCAGAATTAAATAAGGGTGCTATAACTCAGAAGTTTACTAACAGCGAGTTCGCGAACACTTTTCTCTTCGCCTTCTCGGCACCGATGCATTTTCTTCATTTGATTGTTAATTGTGAAAACGAGCTCTTATTTTCAAAGGAATTGCAATCTATTTCGAAAAAAAGCAATTTTAAAAAAGGGACTAGTTTAACTCTTTATGCCCTGACGGTACTTAGAAGTATTGTTTACATAAATTTAGTATTATGAACCAATTTGGCTGGAATTCTGCTGGTACTTGAAAGTACCAGTCCTTGTACTTTGCTGAGAGACACAGAGTTGGTGTCAGCGATCGGAAACCGTTTTCTTAACGGTTAGTACCGGTTCTAGGGTCTCAGCCCTAGTAATTGTCAAAATTTTTACTTTGTACGTATGTTGTTTGATGTATTTTCAACTGAGAAAACAAAATTGTAAAAATTTATTTGCAAATTAATTCAGGGTATAAAGGGTTAAAAATTATCGCTGTAGTGAAATAGAAAACAAACGCAATTAAATGCACAGGTAGGGAAGCCCCGATGAGAGGACAGGAGGTCACTGTGATCTTCCAAAAAATTCTTTATTCGGCTAATTTTGGCTGACGTTTCTGCAAATTTGGAGACATAATTGCAATTTTTAAGAGGTTGAATATCCGTTTCATTAGATGTACTCATAGACTGGGCGCTGGAGGGGGTTGAGTATGCAAAATATGAGGACCGCATTCTGTTACTGGAATTTGGTTGGAAAAAGCTCATAGATTAACAATATGAATCTTGCCGGGCTGATATTTGGTCCATTTTTTTTCAAACCCCTCCTAACGGTCATAAGGAAAATCGATGGATTGCATTCTAAAAAGTCATTTTATTGAAGACTTTTGTCATAATTTTAGTTAATTCAAACGGTGGAAGTGATGTTGGGTTTTTAATTAAATAAAAAAAGAATACTTTTTAAAAATAAATTAAGTAATTAAAATTATACAAGAGAAAACAGCGAATTGAAACAGAACACGTGCAAGCAATTACTAATTTTTATTTTGACAACTATTATTGATACATTTACGTAATGATATACAACATCATTCTGACTTTTTATAGCTGCAAGCAGTCGTTCAACGATTTGACGTACATTTGCAAGGTTGAACTAAAGACTCAGTCATTTGCTGCAGACGTACTCGTATGTCATCATTTCGCTTTTCGTGTCCAAATAAGCATAAATCAGTAGATTGCAACTGAGTTTTATGAGAATTTCTCCAAATAAATAGTTGTACTGTAGCCCTTAACAAATACATAGCATCTGACGTGCATATAGCTTATATTAAATTAAAGCAAAAACCTATGCTTTGAGAAATCAGTCAATCTCGGTTTCACATAGATGAACGAGCTGTTTGACCAAAGGACTCGGTCTCAGTTTTCAAAAATTGCACTTTACTGTCAAATCTGTTGGTAGTACCGCAACCACTTACAGCGTGTACGTGTAATGGTGGCAAAATTTTGCACATGCTTTCACCAAAGGATTCAGCAGCTAAATGGCACCCTAGAGGAAACTTATTTGTCCGAAAACCGTCGATCAACAGATCTAAACAACCAATATTTGCTGTTTCTTTCCAGCAGTAAATTGCCAAAATGGATATATCTGTACCAACGCCGAGGGTAATACACATAAGCTTACTGCATAGAATATGTGACAAATCGTTCTTGAATCAGCTTCAAATTGGATTTATTTTAATTCAAGTACTTCATAAAATAAAGTTCCTTCTAGCTTGAAACTTTTAGTCTGGTCATCGAATTTTTAAAAAGATTTGGCAAAATCACCAAAAGTATGAACTTTTATAATTGTATTTGGTAAACAAGTGCCATACCACGCGAACAATATAAATTTTTCTAGTATTTCAATAGCTTGCTGAGAGTTCGGACCAGAGTTTTAACAGTTTTGAATTTCAAGGGCGAGTTGTGATTTTTGTTATTTCCTATAAAATCCGCCATGGTTAAATAGATACTTGGAATAGCCTAATAAGTCACACACACACACGATGCTAATATTTTGTATTCCACATTGATGTGGGACCAGGAATAATTTTTGGAAAATTGTTTTATCTGTTACGTTCTGCAGTTGCTTGTTTTGTCAAGAGTACTATAAAGTTGGGAATTTTCGTTTTCTTTATGGGATTTGATAGTTTCTTAATTTTCATAAAAAATCGTTCATCTTCGTATGTATTTAATAGAGCCGAAACTTTTTCTTTAACATTAAGTAATCATTATGTAGTAGATTCTTTTTGAAATGCACAGCTGAAAATATTGCCAAGCACACATTCTCATCTGTTCAGTGGATTACAAGCTTTAAAATACTTAATAATATTTTGAATATATTTTTCGTTGGTATTAATCATCGATTGCGTGTATTCATTCTGACTATTTATGTCCAATGATACCAATTAAGCCTCCTGCCACAGCAGAAGATTGATTTTGAGACTGCTCTAATACTAAGTCGCAGCCTACTACATGGAATGTTCCTGCGGTACTCTTGAAAGAATGTATTCCTCTTTTCATATTATTCACGACCTGTGGAGGTAATTTTGACATGCCTTGAAAATGTCTTGAGAAATCTAACGTAAAATGAATCAATGTAATATTCGATAGATTGATGGCCTTTCAATGAAATTTTTAGTCAAGTTTATGTAGTAAAAGCTAAACCATTAAAAATTACATAATTTCAAGTTATTCGACAAAAGATGATGATTGCAAAGCTTCCTTCACAAGCACTCAAAATAAATAACAGCTTGTTTTGTTTATGTGCACTATTCTTCAAAATACGTACAAGTAAAGGAAGACTGCAAAATGTACATTTGTGGAGTATTCGATGACCTCTACCAACAGTCTCGAACTACAAGGGACTTTATTATGAAGTACTTGAATTAAAATAAATCCATTTGAAGCTGATTCAAGAACGATTTGTCACATATTCTATGCAGTAAGCTTATGTGTATTACCCTCGGCGTTGGTACAGATGTATTCATTTTGGCAATTTACTGCTGGAAAGAAACAGCAAATATTGGTTATTTAGGTCTGTGTTGATCGACGGTTTTCGGACAAATAAGTTTCCTCTAGGGTGCCATTTAGCTGCTGAATTTCTTGGTGAAAGCATATGCAAAATTTACACGTACATGCTGTAAGTGGTTGCGGTACTACCAACAGATTTGACAGTAAAGTGCAATTTTTGAAAACTGGGACTGAGTCCTTTGGTCAAACAGCTCGTTCATCTACGGGAAACCTAGATCAAAGTGAAGAGTAATTAAAAGTTATAAATCGCTTGCACATATCTTTTTTCAAGAAAAACTAAGAGCTGATGAACCCCGAGATTGACTGAATTCTCAAAGCATAGGTTTTTGCTTTAATTTAATGAAAGTTATATGTACGCCAGATGCTATGTATTTTTTAAGGGCTGCAGCACAACTATTTACACTGAAGTGACAAAAGTCATGGGATACCTCTTAATATCGTGTCGGCCCTCCTTTTGCCCGGCGAAGTGCAACAACTCGACGTGGCATGGACTCAACAAGTCGTTGGAAGTCTTCTGCAGGAATATTGAGCCATGCTGTCTCGATAGACGTCCATAATTGTGAAAGCGTTGATGGGGCAGGATTTTGGGCACGAACAGACCTCTCGATGGTGTCCCATAAATGCTCAATGGGATTCATGTCGGGCGATCTAGGTGGCCAAATCATTCGTTGGAATTGTCCAGAATTTTCTTCAAACCAATTGCGAACAGTTGTGGCCCGGTGACATGGCGCATTGTCATCCATAAAAATCCCATCGTTGTTTGGGTACATGAAGTCCATGAATGGCTGCAAGTGATCTCCAAGTAGCTGCACATAAGCATTTCCAGTCAATGTTCGGTCCAGTCGCACTAGAGGACCAAGTCCATGCCATGAAAAAACAGCCCACACCATTACGGAGCCACCACCAGCTTGAACAGTGCCTTGCTGACAGTTTGGGTCCATGGCTTCGTGGGGTCTGCGCCACACTCGAACCCTACCATCGGCTCTTACCAGCTGAAATCGTGACTCATCGGACCAGGCCACGGTTTTCCATTCATCTAGGGACCAACCGATATGCTCACGTGCCCACGAGAGTCGCTGCAAGCGATGTCGTTCTGTCAGTAAAGGCACTCGAGTCGGTCTTCTGCTGGAATAGCCCAAGAAATCCAAATTTCTCCGCACAGTTCTAGCAGACACGTCCATTGTACGTCCCACATTGATTTCTACGGTGATTTGACGCAGTGTTGCTTGTCTGTTAGAATTTACGACTCTTTGCAGACGTCGCCGGTCTCGATCTTTAAGTGCAGGCGGTCGACCACTGCGCTGTCCATGGTGGGATGTTATGCCTGAAATTTCATACTCTCGGCACACTCTTGACACAGTGGATCTGGGAATGTTGAATTCTCTAACGATTTCCGAAATGGCATGACCCATGCGTCTAGCTCCAACTAACATTCCGCGTTCAAAGTCTGTTAATTCACGTCGTGCGGTCATCATCACGTTAAAACCTCTTCACATGAATAACTTGAACAGAAATGAAAGCTCTGTAAAAGCACTGCGCATTTATACCTGTTCTATGCGATGCTACTGCCATCTGAAAATTTGCATATTGCTATCCCATGACTTTTGTCACTTCAGTGTATTTGGAGAAATTTTCATAAAACTCAGTTGCCACTTATTATGCTTATTTGGACATGAAAAGCGAAATGATGACATACGAGTACGTCTGCAGCATATGACTGAGCCGTCTCTGCCAGTCTTTAGTTCAACTTTGCAAATGTATGTCAAATCGTTGAACGATGGCTTGCAGCTATAAAAAGTCAGGATGATGTTGTATATCATTACGTAAATGTATCAATAATAGTTCTTAAAATAAAAATTAGTAATTGCTTTACTGCTTGCGCATATTCTGTTTCAATTCGCTGTTTTCTCTTGTATAATTTTAATTACTTAATTAATTTAAAAAATATATTTTATTATTTAATTGAAAACATCACTTCCACTATTCGAATTAACTAAAATTATGACAAAAGTCATTAGTAAAATGACTTTTTAGTATGCAATCCATCGATTTTCCTTATGACGGTTAGGAGAGGTTTTGAAAAAAATTGGACCAAATATCAGCCCGGCAAGATCCATATTGTTAATCTATGAGCTTTTCCCAACCAAAATCCAGTAACAGAATGCTGTCCTCATATTTTGCATACTCAACCCCCTCCAGCGCCTGGTCTATTAGTTGTCCTACCTGTATTTTATAATTCGGCAAAAATTTGGAATTATATTTTTTGCAAATTGAGAAATTTAGCCCTCCCAAAAGTTTAACCTTTTGGATTCGGGCTGTTTTTTGGAAATTTTTCTTTCGACCCAGGTAGTACGACACTTGAACCAGATTTATTTTCCATTGAAAAGAGAAGGTATAAACTGTCGTACCAGACGTATGAAACCTTGAAAAAATCCCCGGCTCCAAAGGGTTCGAGTGAAAATTTCAACCCCGTCCTCTAAAGAAAAAAGACCTATGGTACAACATATGTACCACCCGGTTCCTAAAGGTTAAACCGAAAAGTTTAAAGTTCGGAGCTACCCTGTGTGAACGTAAGCAATAAAATTTTACCACATGTTTCGGTGTTACATGAAATCCTCTTATCAATGTGGCGAGCTTCAGCATCAAAATCACACAGTTTTATTCACGGAAGGTGTTTTGTATTTGCCGGGTTTGCAATTTTATTCCTTGTTTTTGTTTTAAATTACGACTTCTTTCCAAATTATTATTATTATTATTTATGCACCGGGGCAAATATGTTGTTTCTTGAGTTTTATATAAGCTAAAAGTTGGAGTTAGAAAATGTTTATTTCATGGCCACACACATTTATTCACTACTGTTCTTTTAAATTTCTGAAAGAAAAGGGGGAGGGGGGGGGAACCAAGTATTGGAGGATATAAATTCAAAATGATTTCGAAATATTTTAATCAGGTGGGACACAGCATTTGATGGCCGACGCTTTTAGGTTCAATCATATTAATAAATAGTAGTTTTCACTTTAATTAATCCTTAGTTTTCTCCTTATAATGAAAAAAGAAAGAAACGAAAAAGAAAACGAAAGAAAATGTGGATAATTAACTAAAAATGTAAAAAAAATCATGTGAATCATTACAATAATAATTGAAAGACTGAGTGAATTCTTTTTTGAAACTACAATACTTCCTTACTATATAAAATGAAGTCAAAATCGCATTTAAGGTTTGCTTTATTCAGCGAGTTTGCGATAAGAAAATAAAATCGGAGAAAACAGAACGACAAATGCAAAATTTGCTACAGGTTGATAAGATAAACAAAAACAGCGAGAGCAACAAAATCCGCACCAAACACGCCAGCCATCTTGGAAATAACAACAAAGTTTCCATCTCACGTTGAACTCACCACCTCTGAAGCCGATGAGATAAATAGCCGAAAATGGGTTCTTCTTTCCCGATTCCGAACAGCTCATGATTCGCCAACGGTGCGCGGATCGGGAAAACGCTCATTTTACCCGATCTCACTCCGTTCCGAAGAGATCGTAATAGGCCCCCAGTTCCAAGAAAAGTCGAAAAGCCAGGGAAAAGGGGGGTTTCGTTCCTTTTAAAAGAAGCTCTAAAATAGATATGAGATGTGCTGAAAGTAGGGTCTGAGAAAAGGAACTAATGAAATTTCTCATTTTTAATGTGGAGCGTTGAACACTTATAAGTAATTTTTGACCCTCAATGGCTAACATTAAAAAAAAAAGAGAGGCCTCCTGACCTCTCACGGGCCTCTATGCAATGCATAGGCTTGCCCCCCCCCCCCTCTCGACGGGCCTGGGTAGGATCGGTACTTAATAGCAATGGACGGAGTGTCGTGTTATGCGAAATGCCAAATATGCCACATTTTCAGACAAACTTAAAATTAATACTTGGCCAAATACATAATATTCCATTCAACATTTTTAACTGTTACATAAAATTTTAATTTTAAAGGGAAGAAAAGTTTCTATTTTATGAAAAACTCATGTTTAACCCATTAAACGTCGCTACTACATAAAAAATGTAAAAAGAATTCACTATTTTCATGAAAGGTATAAATCTCTAGTGCAGCACTGTTGAAATTTTCAAAAAAACTTTAACCGTTTAGAAGTTATAGGCTGTTTCCGTAATGGGAGCTTTGGCGCTTTGAAGGGAAAACACCGCGTTCGGTTCCGTTTCTACGTTTTTTGCCACCGCGTTTTAAAGAACAGCATCTTAAATATTATACATTCTTGTACTTTTATGCTCATTACAAAAATTCATACATATATATGTAGATACGTGTATAATCTTTTCCAAAATGAGAGCTATATTTCATTTACACTGCGTGTGAGAAGAAAAAATAAAACTAAATAAAGTATGATAAAAGCAAAAAAAAAAATATATATATATATATACACTGGCGGAAAAAAAAATCCCAACACCAAGAAAGACTTGTGTTAGATAAACGAAATTTGGTAGGCGTGTTTATACAACTGAAAGATGACATCGATTGAAATTTCGAGTTCCGCGCATTAGTGTGGCGCAGCTGGCGTCACTCAGAACATGCAAATAAGGCTTGTTTTAAAAGCGTGTTGTGAAGCTCGTGTGTATTATTTTTCCGTGAAATTTGACGAATTGCGTTCATCTTAGATAGGAATGCCTTTAAGAAGACGAAGAAAGCCATTATCAACAGCTCACCGAGTTTAAACGAGGTCGTACAATTTGGCTACGAGAAGGTGGATTTTCATTTCGCGATATTGCAGAAAGACTTGGGTGGGAATGTTTCCACCATGCATGATTATTGGAAGCTATGGGCAAGGGATGGTACTACCTCAAGAAGATCGAGTTCCGAGCTGCCACGTGGCACGACTGAGAAGGAAGATCGCCGAATCTTGCGTACGGCTGTGGCGCATCGTACTGCATCTGCGGTTGAAATTCGAGCTGCAGTTGGTACTGTCGTGACCCAAGGAACGGTAAGTAACTGTTTACTTCAAGGACAGCTCCGAGCCAGGCAACCTGCAGCCGGTATTCCATTGACTGCAAACCATTGCATTTTCCGACGGCAGTGGTGCCACGACAGAGCTCACTGGAGGTCGGAGTGGAGATCTGTTGTAATTTTTGATGAAAACAGATTCTGCCGTAGTGCCAGTGGTGGCTGTATATTGGTCAGAAGGAGGCCAGGGGACCGCCTGCATCCAAGCGGTCTACGGCCTAGACACACGAGACCCACACCTGGAGTTATGGTCTCTGGAGCAAATTTCTACGACAGCAGGGGCATTCTTGTGGTTATCCTAAACTCACTGACTGAAAATTTGTCGTCAGTCTGGTAATTTAACCAGTAGTACAGCCCTTCATGAGTAGCATTCAAGGGGGCGTTTTCCAACAGGATAACGCTCGCCCTCACATCGCTGCTGTAACGCAATGTACTCTACAGAGTGCTGACATGTTACCATGACCTGCAAAATCACCAGGTATGTCTCCAATTGATAACGTATGGGATATCATTGGACGGCACCTCGAGCATCATCCACAGTCAGCAATGACGGTCCTAGTATTGACACAACAAGTGCAACAAGAATGGAACTCCATACTACAAAGTGACATTCGGCACCTGTATGACATAATGCATGCACGCTTGCAAGCTTGCCTTCAAAATTCTGGAGGTTACACCCTCTACTAAATTAACATAATTTCACATTTGCACAGCATTTTCTTGAGTTTAAATTAGCCAGTGATCTTGTACATTTAATCAATTAAACAGGTTAACTAGACAATTGCATTACTAGAATTTCATTACTCTACAGAAATTTTTTCTTGGTGTTGGGATTTTTTTTTCCGCCAGTGTAATATAGAAAAAAAGCTTAGCCAATCCTTTAATCAATATTTAGATTTTTTAATGAAAATGTGAAGTGTAATTTTCATGCAGCATTACATTGCATTTTTTACATTTGGTTTAAGTGTTCTTTTTAAAAAAATTACACTGAGATTATTTATTTTATATCGTGAAAAATGGAAAGGCAGTAAAATTTAATGTCCAAGTGACACTGCACAAATCAAGTGCCATTTAATTTTTTCAAACGCTCCGTATAATACGCATAAACAGCTGTTTAAAAGTGTTTGTAAATGATAATAATTGTCTATTTTTGTTGCATGCTTTATAAGGAAGTTGCATGCCTGCCAACTTGTACGTTTTGGCCTTTATTGTACGTTTTTTTTGCCCTATTGTACGATCTTAAGGTATATAAATAGGATTATAGACAATGGGGAAAATATTGGGTGGCATTAGGGAGGGGACCCCCCTTGTGTCCGCCACTGATTACATGTATTTCTGTTTTTCTTTTACTACAATTTGGGATTTTGTCGAGTTAAGTTAAATCTTTTTAAAATAAAAATAAAATTTGACACCTATAAAAGTAAAAATGTATATTTGAGCTAATATTTAGAAAAGTGCCAATTTGAGTCCCAAGTGAATTTTCACTAGTATTTCAATAACTAGTTAAAAAAATAATTTTCCCCAGAAAGAAAAAAGTTTTGCTTTCATTTCATCTAATAACATCAGAAAAAAAAAATATTTTTTTCTTCAGAAAATATTGTTTTTATACATCAAAAATCAGATCGGTAA
This sequence comes from Uloborus plumipes, assembly GCA_038373865.1. Classification (NCBI taxonomy): domain Eukaryota; kingdom Metazoa; phylum Arthropoda; class Arachnida; order Araneae; family Uloboridae; genus Uloborus; species Uloborus plumipes. The sequence goes on along the minus strand of JAXGGA010009269.1, from coordinate 2,189 downwards.
CGTGTCCCAAGTAGCAAAGCTTAGCATGCAAACAGGTCATGCGCACTTTCTAACTTCTTAAAAAAACGCACTTGTACAAAAAACGATTTTATTTTTACCCCTTTGTTAATATTTTACTTCATTTTTGTTTTAATCGATTTCTGATTTTCTAGCCGATGCGAAATAAGCGTGTCCCAAGTTCCGCCGTCAGAGTGGTAACAATAACTTCCGATCTATGTTTAGGCTCCCAAAATCATTTCCTGCACCTATACCACGTGATACTGAGTACCTGGTGGGATGTTTTATCGAATCGTAATTAAAAATTTGCATTTCTGCATCTAAAATTGTAGGTAAGATTTTTTAAAGTGATTTATAAAATGTGTGTCATTTGAGTCATCAGATCGGTAACACGCTCTAAAATGCGCAGTTTTTATTATTTTAAAAATTATTTTATATATAAGTATAGTCCTTTATTACAAGTGAAAAAACCACGTGTTTGATTTTGGTTTAGTGCGATCGACTCGGAAATAAAAAAAAAACTTTGTCAGTTTGTCAGATCGGTAACAGTCAGAGCGGTAACATTGAAAAACAGCGAATATGTTACAGAACTGTAGTGCCCACGTGTGCGCTTTTAAAAGTTTCTTATAATTTCAGTCCTGTTTTAGCTGGAATCAGTTTCTGTTTTAGTTCTTATTTTTAATTCTTGTATACAGTGTTATTCAAACATGTAAGTATAGGTATAATTTAATCATTCATAACATATTTTTTTGCAACAACTTATCATCTTGCAGTTAAATTTTCTTCTGACTTGAATATTTACTTCCTTGTTCATATTAACAGTAATCGAAAGAAAGTAGGACATTTAATTAAACCGTTTGACTAGTGATTTATGCTTTAAAAAATCTAAACAAAAGCCATATTGTTAATGTAATTATATTTCCATTAATTCATGCAGTTTAAATATAGTTGTTGAATTGCAGTTTTTTAAGCTGAAACCTATTTATTCATATTGTAGATGTTATGAAATTGTAACCTATTTTCCCTGTGGCAGAATTTTTTTCAGCTTTTTGCGTCAAATTTTCTAGAACTAATTTCTTTCTGCAACACTAGAATATTCTTCAAAAATAAATATGTATTCTACCTTCTTACAGTAACACAAGGTGTTATTTATAAAAATGGTAAAAATGTTAAATTTATAAAAATGTTAACATCAATACTATAGATTTTTTCTGATGGCTGTTTTATATTCTTTTTTTTAGCCTTTTATTTCCTCCCAATCACAAAAATCTTTCTGCACACTGTCTCCTTGACTCTGCGACAATGTCGCAGTGTCGGCAGCTTTCTGCCACAGGGCTTATTTTTAGAATATATAGTATTCCTAATAATAATTGAGCATTGTATCCTTGCCGCGCCGGTCCCCGGAAAGGGAAAAAGGCAGTAGCGTACATAAACTTGAGTGCCCCTACCCTCTTGCACGGCCGGGGTGCTATGTATCCTACTAGAAAAAAGTATACTCAATGCATATTTTGTCAAAATAAAAAAAACATGCCTGCTTTATACATGGAAATGCATTGAGTCCTCAAAGTTAGGGGCGGGCTTGGAAGTGCCGAACTCCTCACTGAATATACTCAAGTTGTATATCTTTATTTGATATATTTATCTTATTTTTTTCATAAATTTAGATAATGCGAGAAATAATTCTAGGTCGTTATTGGATACAGATGTTGGAAATGGCGGTCAGAACTGGTTGTGCTAGGTTAAAGCAAGGCAGTTATTGAAAAATTAATGATTTTCATCTATTAATGAATATGTTCTGTTATGTAAATGAAATTGCATATTTTCTGTGTGAACATACTGTAATTAAAGCATATGTATGAATTTTATGCTTGAGTTTCTCTTTATTCAGGAAAAACATAAATTTATTTTATATGTATTTCTTTTTTTATGCATTATTAAAGATAATACTTTCTCTCAGAGAACAGAAGTACAGCTTTTTATTTCTTACTGAATAGAATGTATGTACATGACTCAACTAAATAATTTTCAGTTCATCTTTCAAACTATGGAAAATAGTACAAACATGCCTAAATTGGTTGAAAAACTATCAAAACTTGTTAACTTTTTTTATAAGTTGTGTATTATACTCTTTAGTACAGTTGAGCTCGCTTATTGGAATATCAGGTAAAGGAATATCTCGCTTCATAAGAGCG
>JAXGGA010009268.1:0-52291 GCA_038373865.1 Uloborus plumipes | reverse complement strand
TGGTTTATTTATTAATGACTTTATTCCTTTCCACATTGGCTGAATTATTTACTAGTCTTTTTCAAAAAGTTACACAAAAAAAAAAAAAAAAAAAAGGTTAAAGAACTCAGATTATAATTTCAACTGGTATATACAAATAAGTACTTAAGGACTGGAACTAAGAATTTTTAAAGCATTTTCTTTGAATGTGTGAGTGTGTATGTTACCTAAATTCAAAAATAATAATGATACTTATTTTTGTAATAATTACCAAAACATATCTTAATTCAAGACATTTAACTTAGTTACAAAGAATAAAGTTAAATTCGAAAACCAAAAAGTACCCTTGGAATTTCTGTTGATTTTGTGCCGGAATCTAAACATTTTATCTTCGTTCTTAATGCCAAAACAGTTATTCTCTTTTTTCTGAAAGGTTTAAACTTCACAAGGAAAGCGCTGTTACAGCGCTTTTAAAATTACTCTTCAAAATCCTACGTTTAAACAAGAATTCGGAAAAGTCAGGTGATGTCATTGGCGTCGATCCAGCTTCACTTCTAATGCAGTAAACTCACATCCAGAAGGGATTTCTCATAACAAACAACGTAGGTTAGTAGTAAAATTAGAAAAATTATTTTTCTTATTGTTTTCAGATTTCTGTTTCGGCGAGAGCGTTGAGTTAAGTTACATTTGAAATGTAATAATCCAATGGTTAAGACGAGGTTGATGACTTCTTCGTTGCTTTTAAAACTTGGCGTAACTTTGCCGCCACGGAAACGCTTAGTTAATTAAGCTAGATTTAGCTATTAATCAGTCATACAAGCATATCATATTTTTTAAAAGAAAATTTAGTTTTTTTCTCCACAAAACTTTTTTTGCGATACATTCACGTGTTTTTCAACCTGAAAAAGAAAGAAATATGTATTTATTTTGTTAATATACATTTTCTCTTTCACTTTAAGTTGAATATTTCTTTTAACTTATTTGTTGATGAATATAAGGCAATTGAGTATAAACTTATTGCTTGAAGCAATATACAATGGTTGAGAAATGATATTTGTTTGAGCTGATCTATTTAATGCAGCATCTTGACCTACATTAACCTATTTATGCCCAGTAGCCTAAAAACGGGACGCTTGTTAGTTACTAGATGCAAAAACCTGTAATAGGTCTATCATTTTACTAAAGCTGTTTTTCACAAGTTAAATAGTCCTTCTTCTTGAGAAAACCAGTTAGAGCCACTAGTTGGATTTTGCAGCAAAAAACTGTAAAATTGCAAATTTTAGTTTATTACCGTACATTTTACAGTTTTAAACTGGAACCTCTGCTGCCAGTACTATAATGTTGTTTTTACAGTATAATACAGTTAAATTTTACGGCAATAAACTAAAAATTCTAACTTTGTAAAATTTCTCACTTTATAGTAAGAAACTGTAAAATTGCTAGTTTTATTTTATTACTGTTCATTTTAGTTTTAAATTGGAACCTTGGCTGCCAGTATTATACGTTTTCTGGTAAAATTGCATTGTGTTTGGACCCTTTGCCCCCCCCCCCCTGGAAAAACTTGAAATGACGTCCCTGGTAGTACCCTAACTTGCCATGTAAAAGAGTGCAATTTTAATTTCTATTTCAATATTGTAAAAAAAATTCTACAGGGTGGTTATAAATTAACATGAGGGGTCTGGAGCCCTCTAGCGCTCGAAGTACCAGGCGAAACGTGGTCAAATTTCATGGGCACACATATTAGACCATGGGATTTCGATTTCTGAAATAAAAAACGAAAAAATAGTTTAAGAAATCGCCACCAGACGAAAATTTGGAGCTGTAAAAGTGCATTACTGTTAATATCGCAAATTAAATTTGAAAAATTGCTGTACACATCGATTTCGCTGAGAATAAATCATTGTTCTTTGCAAATAAGGTTTAATATGATCGCCGTAGATCGCCGTCCTTTAAAAAAAAAGTCACCACAAAGAAACTAGCGGTGCTGTTAACCAAATAGAATGCAAAAATTTGCATAAACGCGTTGCATTCAGCGATCATCAGTATAAAATGACGAACTGAGAGAATTATCATCATTCTGAGCCCAGAGAGTTTTGTCTTTATATGGATCTTACCTAGCGGGACCGTGCCTTGTTAGGGAAGCTGTATTACGAGCGAAAAGACAGTGCTAATGCTGTGCACTGAAAAGTGTTGTGTATCAAAGAAATGTTTCTGATATCGCAAGTTTAAAAGATATCATAACTTTAAAAGTCAGAGAAATCAATTCTGATATGTTACGAGCTGCCATGGAAAATGTTGTGCATCGTATGCAGCTCTTGCAACTTCACAATGGTGATCATATTGAATCACATTTGTGATTTAAAAAAAAAGTCGTTTTTGTTCATAAAATGGATGCATAATTTGTCAGTAGCATTTAATTCTTCGATAATCAGAGTAATATACTTTTGCAGCTCCAAAATTTCCCCTATTGGCGATTTTTAAAACTATTTTTTATATCAGAAATCAAAATCCCATGGTCTAATATGTGTGCCCATGAAATTTTACACTGTTTCTCCCAGTACTTCGCGCGCTAGAGGGTTCCAAACACCTCACGTCAATTTATAACCACCCTGTAGCTTTCAGTCATACCACAGCGTAAGTAAAGAAAGATATACCAGTTGCATCTTTCATTTTTCATTATTGATTATGGATGGTCTAATTGAAAGGATGTGATTTCAATTGAAAGGATAAGTGACGTGCGTAAATGGCAGAACTCGTTTTCGCTGTACTGTCAGTCTTCCATTATTAATGTTGGATTCGATAGACCGTAACCACTCAAATAAATCATAAATGCAGTTGGCGAAGAAAGAATTTTTTCCACTAAAATGTGTCAGCTATTTTTGCTAATACGCGTTTATTAGTTTCATATGTGGGTTTGTTTGAATGTATGTATGTATGTATGTATGTATCTAACTCTAAATGAAAGCTAAAACTCACGTTCTTCACAAAAAAGTAACATATTTAATAATATTATTAATACTAAAGGTTAAACTATATTATTACATGTTGATGTATTATAAGTGTTTCAGCTGTTTGTACGTAACTCTGAATAAAAGCTAAATTCAAGTTCTTTGTAAATATAAAACTAATATATTTAATAATATTATTAATACTAAAGGTTATAAAAGGCTATAAGAGGCAATATATTACATTACTTTTATAGTTGTAAAAAGAAAAATCTCTCTAAAAGTGTATTTTTAATTTTTTTTATAGTATAGATAAATTATTTCTCTTTTATTTCTTTTTCCTATTCAAAGATGATTTCAGTTTTCTTAACTTATTTTACAAGTGGAAAAGGGAAAGATGACTATATTATATCTGATGCCTCGGAGTAGTACAGTCGTGACCGCCTAATAGAATAGCCGTTTTGCCACGAAAAAGTGTTGCAATAAGTGGGATACTTTATTTTTCGGGATCAAAATAATACATTATAGCGGTTTGGTACATTGGAAATTAATTGTATTAAGCTGGTTATGCTTTTAGCCGGTACTCTTATAAGCTGGCTGGACTGTACTTTTTTTTCGATCAGAGCAAACAGGATTGCTTTCTGATATTTCACTTTGCCACGGTTTGTCGTTTCATATTGTTTTCTTTGTGATCGGTAGCAAACGAGTCCCGTGACCCATCGCTTTAAGTGGCGGATGGACCTTTGTTCCGACAATATGGTCTTGGGATTTTAGTATTGACTTTAGTTGTTTTGTGATTGGCACATGGCGGTCACATTATACATTCCTTTAGGTGGCGAGTGAACCTTAAATCAGATGATATGACGTTGCCGTTGCTTGGCGTTAGCTTTATTCCGTTTGTGATGGATTGGAAGATAGCGAGTAATGTAATGCCTCAGATGAAAATATAATTGCTCTACATTTAGTTTTCTGAATCTTCTAAATATTGTGTATGAATATGCATGATGTATAAAACTAGAAGACAATGCTTTGATAAAAAATTGTATGGCGAAACATAATAATGAAAATTATTTTTTTACCATCAGCGAGTATCATGTAATTAATTATATCGTATCGTATAAATAAAAGGTTTGTGCCGGAAATATTTTCCTAAAAGAGGAAAATTACTTGTGATGTCTTCCTTTTGCATAAATGTATTATCGTAAAAAATCTTTTTTATTTCAAGCACCAGGAAACCATGAATGTTTTAATTAAATCCAGTAACTTTTTTGAGATTTTGAAAATTTGAGATGTTATTTTTGTATAATTCATTAGCATAATATATGCTGAATGCTTGCGCAAATCCTCTCATTTTTCATATTTTCCATGTCCCGTTATAAACTCTTCTTTAAATTCCTTTATTCAGCCTCTTTTTTCCCCCTTTTTTTCTTTTTTTCATTCTTTATTGCATTTTATGTTTTGCCTCTGTCTCCAACTTTAAGACAGCAATAAACAATGAATGCTATTAAGAAACCTGCAAACACTGGATTAAAATGCATGCGTTTACTAAAGTTTTTTAAAAACTCCCTCATTAAATATGCATGGCGTAGTGACAGAGCTGTAAAATTAAGTTCCCAGCACCAGAGCTCTATATTGCCTAGGTAGAAATCCCGACGCTAACAGTTGTCATGGTAACATTGACGTCATCGTAGTACGCGATCGGAGAGAAAAATATTCATTCGTATCTGCCTCAGAAATGCCCGGGTGAACCTCGCCAAAGCATAAGCATTTAATTTTACGTCTTGTAAGAAAGAGAGTTAAATATTAAACACGTCTATCGGTTAGGAAAGGAAGTGCAAGAATAGAAAACTGCAATGGACATTTTTTTCTACATGCATATGCCTAAGTAAAGAGATTGCAATTGCGATCAATTATGTTGCAACTACTAGTGGCATAGTTTCAGTCATCACTTTATTAACAGTAAAAAATTTGTCTTTAGCTTATCTCTCCCCCCCCCCTTTTCCACTTATATCACTGAATTGTTAGTTTTCAGAAAGACATCTATTAAAATATTTCGATCTGTACCGAAGCAATGAGTCTCCGAATGCCATTGGATATTGAAAGAAAAGAGCTGTAAGAGGGTACATTTCACAAGAAAGCTATACAGTTCCTACATATCTATGTATTCATTTGAAACTAAAGTTTTTTTTAATACAATACTTGATTTTTTTTCTTCTTATTATTATTTTTCAAGTAGATGAAAAATAAGTGTAGTGGAGTTGGCTGGTTTGTAGCCTTAACCCTTAATTCAGGAGAATAAGATCCGGGCAAGCAGGGACTGTTTTAACAACATTGTTATTAAAGTTTACTAATACCTTTGTGCTGTTGATGTAGAGAAAATTACAACGTAAAAGGAGCACAAATAAACAGGGATACTGCAGACACGTGTTTCGGCATTACAAGGAACGCCTTTTTCAATGCATAAAAAGTTGAGCTTATGGATGCAGAAGCTCAACATTTTTTGCCTTGAAAAAGGCGTTCCTTGTAACGCCGAAAAAAGTTGAGATTAGCTTTTGTTTTCAATATCGAGTCAACTTGGCTAGTGAAATTTCACTAATGTTCTACGTTTCTCTGCAGATCAAAGTACCTCTCACGGAACTAAATGCCTTTAAACTTCAACCTCTAGTTGCTATCGAAAATCTCACAACGTAAAACACCATAGGACTTCAAGAAATTCGAATTCCAGGAAAAGAATTATCAAAAATGAGTCGCTTGTAATCGATACCTTTCTACTTCCCCCATGCTCTTTATGCTGGGAATAATGAAGAACTTCGTGGAAACTATGAATAAAGATGATTTTCCAACACCTTAGAGAGAAATACCTGGGGCAGATTGAAGCTAACGTTAAGGAGACAATTTGCAACGACACTATTAATAGGCACGATTATGAATATTACTGCTTTTGATTAAAAAAAAAATGAAGAGAAACCCATGGAGGCTTTTAAGAGTGTGCGACCAGTTTCTACACTGCTAAAAATAAACCGTTGTTTTAGCAGTATACTACTGGCAGCAGAGGTTCCAGTTTAAAACTGCAAAATGCGCAGTAATAAACTGTAAACCTATCAATTTTAGGGTTTATTACCACAATTTCACAGCTTATTACCACAACATTAGCTGTAGGGATGCACCGATTAATCGGCAGTACCGATTAATCGGCCATAATCGGCCACTTTGCCGATTATTAATAATCGGCAAAATCGGGCCGATTAATCGGTGTAAAAAGTATTTTTTAAATATTATTTTTTAAAGTAAATCTTTGCTAAGAAATAATGATGAATAATTTTATTAACAGTAATAATAATCCTCACCGTTGATGTACAGTATTTAATACATTAATTCTCCTATTTTGAATAAAAATGCTCATAGTTAATGTACAAACATTTCTCATGCGTTGATACTTTTCTCCTTGCTTTTAGATAATCTTCAATTTTCACAAGGAATAAAGTCTTGAATTGCATAGCTACTAATAATTGAAAAATTGAAACTGAAAGAACTTCAAAAATGAATTGCTCACCACACAGACTCCCCTCCTTTTTTTTTTTTTTTTTGAATTTTCATGTCTAGTTTACATAATTAGCAATGTGTTATTGCAATATTATTGACAATAATATGAAATTTAGTTCAGAGAAATTTGATAAAATTTTGAAATTATTTTGGGAAAATTAGGAAAATGGAAGAAAAAATTAGGAACTATTTTAATATTAATTAATTTATAAGTCAGAATTGCAAAAAAAAAAAAAAAAAAAAAAAAAACGAAGAAAAAAACTGTAACGGTGAAATTGGTAGTACTGAAAACAACCATTTTATTCATTAATCGGCTTGACCGATTAATCGGCCGATTATCAACTGCAGATTAATCGGTACTCGGTAATCGGCCAATTTGCTTATCGGTGCATCTCGAATTAGCTGTATTGCACTGTAAAAACAACAGTATAATACTGGCAGCGGAGGTTCCAGTTTAAAGCTGTAAAATGCACAGTAATAAACTAAAATTAGCAACTGTACAGTTTAGTACTGTAAATGAGCAATTTTACAGTTTATTACTGTCAAATTACCAAGTTTTAGCTTGTTAATAAAAAACTATCTGCATTATACTGTAAAAACAACATTTATTTTTTACAGTGTAAGTAGTAGAGAAGGCGAGAACTAAACACAGTTGATCAAAAACTCCTCCTATAGAAGTTCTCTGACTATTGATCAATACATGTTTTTGAAACGCCATTCCCTGCAGGATAGTTTGCCTAAAAACTATGGAGTGCAAACCATGAGCATTAGGAATGATTTACCCAAACTATCGAAGCAATAGAAAACAGATAGTGTCAGAGGAAAGAGGATCACTGCGCTGAGTAAATGCTCGCTAAATACTGATGGACTGTTGCATGAGATGATCCTTCTTAGATGTACAAGAAACAGTCGAAAAGTAAGCGTTTACAAAAGTAGGACGAAAACAACCGCTCGTTTCTGAAAAATAAATATTGTTCAATGAAACAGGGCCTACTTAATTACATTTGTTGCACAGAATTTTTTTTTTCTTTTTAAATTTACCTTCAAATCAATGATTGGTTATTTTGAATTTTTCACCAGTGGGTGTTAATGTAGCTTAAAAATAAGGGAGAATAAAAAAAAATAATGATTTTCATATTCGCTTTTTTCGTTCTAAATTTAGTAGGAATGGACTATTTAAAACCAGTATGCAGATTTTTTTTTTTTTTTTTTTTTTTGACGATTGAAGTAGTCATTGTTCTACCAATATACAGTTCAACCTCTGATCTGGCTGAACATCTTTCTAACGTTAAGTTTTTTTATTACATTATTCATATATAATTTTGTTCGCAAACTTTCGCCTCTAATATAAATTAAACTCTGTTTATAAAAATCATTATTATTATCGACAATTGTTGTATGTATCAACGTTGTTATAAAAGAGCATCGCTCAAACATCACGCAGTTAAAGAACTGATTTTTCTTAATATATAATTTTAACGGAAAGGTTTTCGATCAGTGTTCATAGAAAACTTTTTCATAAAACTTTCACATCTAATGTAAATCGAACATTAAATTAACATTAATAATAATGACTAATTGCAATGTTTTTCAGAAAGGTTATTATTTAAAGTAATTCCTTTTTAATACGCTTTTATTGGTGTCACATGTGGGTTTGTTTATTTGTTTGTTTGTTTGTTTATATGTATAAATTGTAACTCTGAATAAAATATAAAATTCACGTTTTACAAATATAAAAGTAATATATTTCATACAATTATTATAATACTAAAGGCTAAACTATATTACATGTTAATGCATTATAAACGCATGTAAACTTAGCGGATATTCAATAGTTTTCGAAATCAGAGGGAAGTCAGTTAGAGCATCATGTAAATATAGTTTAACCTTTAATATTACTGATAGTATTTAATATATTAATTTTACATTTGAAAAAAAATAGTTTGATTAACTCTAAAAGCATCGTTCTTAGTTTTTTAAACTATAATTTAATCATTAAATATTAAACATTAAAGAGATTAGAAAGGGTTTAGATTTATTTTTTTAATCTTTATGCTTCATGAAAATTAAAATAATATTTTAAATATGTTATTTAATCGTGACGCTGTTCGATAAACGTATCAAATGTATATCAAATATTACGTTGCTCAAAAATTGCATTTACTTTGTCAACACAGGTACTTTCCTTCGTCGAAAAATATCTGAATTCAAAAAGTCTTCTGATATGTAAGTCAATCTCCTGAAAAAACATTTTCCCTCTCTTTTAAAAAATTCGATTTTCTGACGTCACAGTTTCACCCAGATCAGTGAAATATGACAATGACAAAAATAAAACGCCGCTCGTGACACTTTTTTTTTTTTTTTTGCTCAAGCAGAGCCTTGAGGTTTCGTCGAAGAAGTTCCCAGTCAAGTGCAAAGCACATAATCTTGTTCTGTCAGAGCTGTGGCCCAAAGGTGGAAAGAAATAAAGTAAATATAAAAGTAGAAAACAGAATTTACCCGTCTCAGTCCCTTTAGATTGAAAGGGAGAAAAAATAGGAAAGCTTATACCTGAGATCTTCACGCTTTCAAGAAAAAGTTTATCTCAAAAGTAAACAACTCTGTTTACGCTTAATTCTTTGAAAGCAAGTAATTTGTTAATGGGGCATGAAAGAGATAAAAAAAAAATTCTCACGCAGTTGAAAATAATTATGTAATATAGTTGCCGACTGAAGTTGTAAGTTGTATTCAGAGAGAAAATAAAAGATACACAAATTATTTGATATTTGAGAAATCATCACTACTTCAGATGGTTGCGTTTTGTTATAAACTATGTATGTCTGATTAGTTTACATTTGCTTAAAAACGTTATAATTCGAGTTCTATACAGCATAGAAGTTCCAAACCCATTCTATGAGACACGGGAAATTTTTTCCTTCTTTTGGTACTATTGTTTAAAATTTTCAACTATGTTTTCGCTTCAAAAATCGCGAAAAACATTTAATGAGTATTTCCCAACAAAGATTACGATTAGCAATGAATTAACAATATAAGGATCACCTATTTTATTTATTTATTTATTTTATTTTATTTTATTTTTTTTTGAGCTATGTTGTATTAATAAGTACCCGGACAACGCTGGGATAAGCTAGTAAATATTAAAGATAAGACATTCGCCATTTTTACTGAAAAATCAAAACACTTCAAAGCTTATACCTGACAGCTTGCCAAGGTAAGAGATGCCAAGGCGAAAAGTACAATAAACAAACCTTCTCCACCACGATTTATGAACGGCGGAAGATTTTCCTAACCATAACACACCTGTTGCGCATCGTTAAACAGATTATCTAAAGATCATTTCGATGGTTTTAGTCTTTTTGACTTTTCTACGCTATATATCTAACAAACGTCAAATAGCACTACTGGACGTTCTTGTTTTTATGACTTAATAGGTGCAATTATACTATTTAATACTTACTAGAAAACTTGCATTTGAATCTTTTATTGTTAACTAGCTTATTACCCAGCGTTGCCCGGGTGCTTATTAATACAACATAGCTAATTATAATTGTTTTTAACTTATTCCATGCTAAACTGAAATGGCCTTAAATTGATAATTCATCGTGAATCGTAGGCTTTGTTGAAAAGTAACATTTAAATGTGTTAAATTCATAGACATTGGAAACGCTCGTTCGCCCGCTCGCTAACGAAAATTTTCCTGGAACATGGAATTGTAACGAAAGTTACACGATCTATATTTCATTTGATTGATACGCGTATAAACTTCGCGAATCCGGTGTTTCGAAGAAATACCTGCTTTGTTAATTTTGAGAACTTGTTACTGGTCATGGAAGTGGATGATAGTCAAACTGTAAAGAAGTTGAGTTACAGAAAGGCATACAAGGTCAGAAAACACTTTGATAACTAGATTGAGAACTTTTATGACCAATATTAAGTTCTGAAAGTTCAAGTTATGAGATTTAAATAATTTGACATCATTAATGGGGAGGAAAGCAAGCACGCGTTGACCAGTCAATTAATTCTTATAGTTCGAAACTTTTATAGACTGTGTAATTTTAAATATTACTACAGTTCCATGTTTCAATAAAATTGTCATTCTTTTTTTTTTTTTAATTTTTAGTTTCTTGAAAGATACTGAAGCATATTTTTTAAAGATATAATTGACGATTATCTTCATCTCATTAGATATTCAACTTGAAAATTAACAGCTTCAAAAGTTAGCTTGAATTAACGATCGCTAATGACTGAAAGGTCTCGGATTTTTGATAGTGAGGTTAGGGTAGTGATTCCCAACCTGGGGGCGATTTGACTCCTCAAAGGGGCGGTAAATTCCTAAGGGGCGATAGGAGGCGATGGGTATTTAGAAGATTAAACAGTATGTTTGTAGAAAATTATTTATTTCTTGTTTATAAATTTATTCACCTTCGTTTCTTGTTCATTGCATACTTATTTGAAACATATTTTTATCGTCGTTTGATGTACAAAGTTTGACTGCTTGTACAGAAAATGAATTACTCATGTTTTAACTTTTTTAATTAAAAATTCAATAATTCAGTTATTCTTAATAGTATCACATGAATATCAGATGTGAGAGTTATCTTTAAAAGATCCATTCTGCTGTATTGTTAAACTATTGTTGTTTTTGTATAACTATTTGTTTTGTTATTACTCTGTACACTTTCATACTATAGTAAGTATTGTAGAAAACTTATGTATTATTCATCATAGTTTCTTGGTGAAGCTATAATTAAAAAAAAATTCCTCGATTAATGGGCAAAGTTTTGCCGATTATTAGTAATGAGTAAACTAGCCGATTAATCGGTGCATCCCTATTAAAGGTATTTTATTTATTTAGGTCAGAAAAAATTCGATGAATAGTTCTTTTTTTATTCGAAATCTAAATTTTTGACCCAAAAATGGCTCTATCTAGAAAAATAATTATCGTATCCTCTTGCTTTTGGTCTCATTCGAAAGATTACGAACAGTTCTATAATGGAACATTTTCTACCTTTACCCAGGTAGCGCAGAAAACGTTTAAACGTTTTATAAACGTTTTTAATCGGTTGTTACAACGTTAATAACCATTTTACAACCTTTAAAAAACGAAGTGTGCTACTTGGGTGGTGCCGTGAACTGTATGTCAAAAAATCACGTGGAAAGAACTTATGAGCGTTCAAAGTTTGTGAAATTCAAATTTTAATTGCCGTTGCTATTTTGTTCAAACGTGGAAAGATTGTCTTCGACATTTCAATGCGAAGTAAACTTAGCCAAGGTTTAGTTTGATCTTTGCAGTTTTCGGGATTACGCTTGAATTTTTCAAGGTCATTACTTTCTCCAAGAAAAAGAAAACGCTCTAGGAAGGAACAATAGTTGTTTGCAGTCTAAAGAGTATTTTATTGCATATTCAAAACATGTATTTAATGCCGCCATCAGTACACTACTTTAAAAAGAATTTGAAAGGCTGTGAAGCACATTTGAATAAAAGAATATAAAAATTTTACTTCAGAGGGTTGGAGTGAATTAAAATTTTTTCAGCTGACTTCCTTTACATTTGTTGCACTGGCATCGCCATGCGGGCATTGCTAATTTTTAATAATATCGCGACGTTCACTTGCGCCAACTTATGGTTTTTCCGAGGAAGAAGGAGAGGGGGGCGATACGTGTCAGTAATCGTCTTGAAGGGGCGATGAGCTCAAAAAGATTGGGAAACACTGGGTTAGAGTCACTTTTTTCTTTCTATATTTCATTAACAATGTCATCAAGTACTTTTACTTGTTTTTTAAATCCGTTTTAAAAGCTTCGATATCTTCCACTGACTTCTTGCAACGTTAATAAGTTAACTTTTCTAAAACAAGTTAAACTTTACCAGTGATTCAGTAAGTATACCTTTTCTACACTCCGACTGTTTTAAGAGTTATAAAACTGGTTAGTGAGACTTAGATTGCTATTTAATCTTTTAACTGTCATGCCCGAGATTGTCTCGGGCACAGCTGGTTTCCGAAAATGTCACGCCCGAGTGCGTAGGTTGCTACTTAAGTTTCTGGCCTAACAATGAAAACACAACTAGTTATGCTTAAAATTGGTTTTATTGTTTTTCAAAATATTCTCCATGTTGATCTATGCACTTTTGCATGCGTATGAACCAGTTTTTAAAGCATTTTTTCCACTCCATTTGAGGTAACTCCAAAATGTGCATATTGAAGGTATTTACCGCTTCTTGGGGGGTCAAAAACCGTTGACCTCTTAATTTATTTTTGATGTACGGGAACAGAAAAAAGTCATTAGGTGCCAAATCAGGGCTGTATGGCGGATGACCCATCAATTCGATGTTTTGGATGGTCAAAAACTCTTTTGTTTGAGCCGACCCATGTGAGCTCGCATTATCGTGATGCAGGATGATTCGCCGTGTCCTGTGCTTTTTACGGATTTCTCCGATGACTTTTGGCAATCAAAGGGTAGTGTACCATTCAGAATTAACTGTTTTGCCATTTTCCAACACCACTGTTGTGATATGCCCGGTAATTCCGAAGAAACAAGCAACCATTTGCTTTGATATGCTCCTTCCACGAACAACTTTGGTTGGATTTGGTTCGTCTCGGAAGACCCAAACAGTCGATTGCTGCTTTGTTTCGGGCTCATATGCATAGATCCAAGTTTCGTCACCTGTGCAGATGTTATACACAGCTTGTGATGTTCCACGAACGAATTTTTTCAGCACAGCCTTGCACCAATCGACACGATCCTGCTTTTGAGCGTTTGTCAAATTATGCGGGATAAAACGGGAACATTTTTTTTTTTTTTACACCCAAATGTTCATGTAAAATCCTATTGACACTCGTCATACTGATACCCAGAGAGGCCTCAATCTCACTATAGGTCACATGACGATCTTGCTTAATCAGTTCACGAACAGCATCGACATTTTCCGACACAACAGCTGATTTTGGACGACCTTCACGGGATTCATCCTGGAGTGAACGCCGACCACGATTAAATTCGTTGTACCAGTTTTTTACAGAGCTATAAGATGGTGCATTACTGCTGTATAAATAATTAAATTCATCCGCCCATTCTTGTCTTGATAATCCACGTCGATAGCTATGAAAAATTATCGCCCGAAAATGTTCACGATTCAGCTGCATTTTCTGTCCGAGATGAAATTTTTAATTAACTACAAAAAACACATTGCGATAAAAATGGAAAATTGTTCTATGGAATTTATGGTAAAAAAGTTCAAATTTTTATTTGGAATCGTCTGCGGTAGTCTAGCAACTCTTGATGTTGCCAAGGCCAGAAACTTAAGTAAGCAACCTACATATTACTCGGGGTATTTTTTTTTTTTTTTTTTTTTGAGTGCATCGTATTGTTATACCCGAATATACAGGGTGTTCCAAGTCAACCTTCATGACTTCTAATTCTTCAACCGTTCGTGTTAGATGCATACTTCCGTTGCGAAATTTGCTCGAAATGAGGTAGAGAGTTAAAATATTGAAAGTTTGAAGCGAAAAAATAATTTAGTCAAAAAATACGAAATCTAACTTTTTATAGGGACTCCGGGTCCCCAAACTTATATTTAGGGGAAGAATCTTCATTGGAAAATAATACTAACACAAAAAAATGATATTTGTGCGATCAAAATTCGCGGAGATATTCGAGTTTTAAATTCGCAGGGCCCGTAAACAAATTGACAAAAGAAATTTTTCACCCTGCCAGAGGAATAACGAGCTTTTAGATTAGATGCGATAATGAAATTTGTTTCGTCCATGTCAGAAAACATTCGCTTCTCATTGTATTCAAAAATAAATACAGATGCTACAAGACTACAAAACATAACAAGACAAGGTAAATTATTATACAATTTTATACTAAGATATTAAACACATGACATATGTAGAATCTAAGAAATAAAATACATTGCGATTACATTGTCCGTAAAGCAACACCATTTCTACATACTGTTCCGTAGTGTACACTGTAACTTCAAGCCTTAACGAAATGCATATACTTAAGCCGATTTTATTCTGCAGTGAAGGGATTACATTATTTCAAGCAATCACTATACAGTCGATAAATTTACATATTCGCGAATTCAGCAAGACATTTTCATTCTTTCTCATTCAATTTTTTTCGTATTTTAACTTCCATGTTTAATAACTTTTACAGTTAAATATATTTTAGGAAAATAAAGAATATTTTGTTATTAAAGAACTCTGAATTGTGCGAATTTCGCGTGTATATGGCCCCCAAAATCACTTAAAATAACGATAGTGTAAAGTAGTATAAGTCATAAAGTTTCATGTTTCATTTCTCCATTGATTTTGATCGCACAAATGTCATTTTTTTTGTGTTAGTATTATTTTTCAATGGAGATTCTTTTCCTAAATATAAGTTTGGGGGCCCGGAGCCCCTATAAAAAGTTAATTTTTTTTATTTCTTAACCAATTATTTTTTTGCTTCAAACTTTCCATATCTTAACTCTCCTCCTCATTTCGAGCAATTTTGCAAATAGAAGTATACATCTAGGAGGAACGGTTGAGGAAATAGAGGTCACGAAGGTTAACTTGGAACACCCTGTATATCGGGAGACGTTTATTTCGGCTTCATCTCTTTGTCAAACCCGACTGTTTCTCGGGTTTGTGCTTGGAAAAGTTAAAAAAAAAAAAAAAAACTTGACAGTTAAAGGGTTAAGGAAGAGACAAGATATAAATTTAAACGAAAAACTTTATTCTCGCAATTATCAATGAGAAAATAAAGTCATGAGTCTAACTTAAAATTTTGATTCAAAAGGAGACACCTGTTCAATATCAGATAGTAATTGCATGCATATAAGCGTATTGAAAATATGTAAATAACGTGACTGGGTGGATGGGAAAGGCAGAATGACACCCGAAATGCAGCAACTGCCATGAGAAAGGGAGAGTGACACCCGAAATACAGTAACCGCCTTGTGGTGTGTTCTGGAACGTTAATGTAGCGAAATATAGTTGCATTTACAACTAAAAGCTCCATTTTGCCTATTCATTGCAAAAAAAAAAAAAAATAACCTGGACCACAAAAGAAGAATTTTTGCTATTCGCAAAAAAGCCTAAAAACAATCAATTTTTGGTTAATTTCACGGAACTTTAGGGTTTATGAACGAACTTATGCTGCAAAGAATGTAAATAATATTGAAGATTCATGGAAACAGTGTTAAAAGGAAGCATTTTAATGGCATTAGAACAAAAATGTTTTTTTTTTGTATTTGAAAATTGAGATTTTTTCATATTTTTAGAGAAATTCAAGCCAGCCCTGGTAGGACCCTAAAGAAATTGTTCAAACTTGATAATCCGGTGTATTGTACTTACACATGCACAGCTTTTAGCGGGTATTACAAATTAAGATTCCATTTTTTTTTTTTTTTTCAATCCACCCTAATGCTCATGAATGCAAAAACGGAGTGATCTTTAGAGTGGCCACTGAAAAAGAGATCAAGAGCCCCCATTGTATCTCCCCTCCCCCCCCCCCTTCCCGCAACAGAAAAAAACCATTCTACGACAGTCAGTCATCAACCCCAGGGCCAACGAGAGGCTGTGTCATCTTTTTCTTAGACTAGAGACCTGGTCCTTGCGGGGGCCAAGGGCGGAATCAGAGTCGTATAAATTTTAAAAGTTTTATTTGGAGACTGTCCGTCGATAAAACTGACAATTTGCTCGCCTTGGCTATCAGCTGCCGCTGCCCTTTCATCCTCTCTTTCCCTTACAGGCAGCTGAGTTTTTTTTTTCTGTGTTCATGTATTAAGAGAGTAATTCTTAAAAAAATGAATCTTAATTTGTTTATTTTCATAAAATATTCAATTTTCAGTAAACGCGCGTGATTTGCGAACGTGCTGCCATCTGCTAAAATTCTTCGAAAACAAACATCATAGCACATGGCGAAACTTCAATAATTGTCAAGAACCACAAAAAAAAAAAGTAAACAGAAAACAGCACTGTAAATTATTATGTATTAAAAATGTTTCTCAATCGTGCTAAGCATGGGGTAGAAAAACCAATGGGTTTATAATCTTGCATGAGTCTAAGAATACAATTATTGCATTATTAATTTGTTTATTTAAAAAAAAAAGAAGTAACAAGAAAATGCAGTTTTCAGATTTAAAAAACAAAACAAATGAGGGGGGAGGGGCTCTTAAAGGACGCTAGAAATTCAAAGATAAAACTATTTAACTTTTCTTTAAAATAGCCTTACTTTTTATACGTCAGACTTTGTAAGGTAAACAACAGTCCTAATATTGAAGAAATGTTCATAGATGGCAGCACCAATGAAATCAAATATTTTTGTCCCCGTTTTCTGAAATTGTGCTTTGATAAAAAAAAAATATTTTGTTTACTTCTTCAGAATTTCATCAATTATAAAATAGAACAATCGTTAAGCTGTAAAAATATGCAATAAATGAATAAATAAATAAATAAATAAATAAAAGAAAGTACTGAGTTTAAAAATAAATGTCTAAAAGGAGAAATTATAGTTTATTGAGTGATCCACACTATGTCCTAGATACAATTGGAATTAATAATCATAATTATATTCAAGCACTCATTGAAAAAGTATTTAAATAAATCTACCCTAGTAACTAAAACATTTTTTTTTTTTTTTTTTTGCTTTTCCAGTGCCTTCAAGAACTTGTTTGAGTAAAGAAATAATACTAATGATAAAAAAAAAAGTCTTTTTTGAACACATTATGTACGTGGGTATGCTTAACCTAATAATAATAATAACAATAATAAAATTATTGCTATAGTTTTAAGAAAATTAGTTTAAGGATTATTATTTATCTTGAAAAAATAAAACAATAAATCTTTCTATTATTTTATCCTAAAATACCAATCAAAAGTTGCATCGCTTACGACAATGAATTTAGATCTATGGAATACAAACCAAGTTTGCTCATTAGTTAAAAAACAAAAATACTTTGTTTGAGAAATGTAACTGTTTTTTTTTTTTCAAAGATATAATTTTGGGGGAAACAAAGGAAAAGCGCGATATATTTGAATGAAAGAAGCGCGATGGGACGAGGGTTACTGTATTGTTATTATTATTATTATAATACAGCGACACCCAGAAAACCTGATCTTATGTGGACCGAGTCATCGGGATTGCAATTGGAATAGGTTCCTTATAATGGGTTTCGTCCTAGTAAAATGTCACTAAGTTTCTGAAATCGCGCGGGTACCGGGCTCTTAAGACTCTATTCTAATAACAAAATAATGATATAATTTTCAGTTTTTAATCATAATATCTGTACCTCAGAACCAGACTAACGTAAGTCCATTTTCGTCATTTTTCGGTAGAGGGGAAAAACGGTTGTCGAATACATCGTTTTTCCCCTCTACTGAAAAATGACGAAAATGGACTTACGTTAGTCTGGTTCTGAGGTGCAGATATAAGCTCCTAATCAAAACTTCAATATGTGAAAGATAATAATAGAAACTGAATTGTTTTACTTAATTCTTCATTTCAGAATTCATCAATAAGGGATGCTGCATTTTATGCAGAAAAAGTGCCCATTATTGTTTAGATATGCTTTATGCGAAGGGAATATCTCTATTTGTCTTTGCACAATGTCTTCATTCTAAGAGCATTTACTAGGTTTCTAAGGTTGTTATATTTGTGTTAGGTTTTAATAAATACTAATTAATAGTGAAAACAATAACTGTGAGGTTCACCATTTGCAATTAAAAAAGGTGAATTAAAATGTGGGAAGATACTGACGGATAAACAACAGCCTTTTTCAAATACTTACTAAAATAGCATGTTCGGGGACCTCCGTAGCTGCGAGGTAGAAACTGTCTTCTAAGTCAAAGATCTTGGGTTCGATTCCTACCTCGCCTGCTTAGGTACTCTTTCCTTCACTTGTATTGCAACATTTGTGCTACATTGTCCTCTATGTATGTCAGTGGTGCCCCTACGGGAGGACCTAAGGGGCTTAAGCCCCTCCCAGAAGCATAAAAAAGAACCCCCTTGAGAAAACCAAACTGCTTGAAATGCGATCTTTAGACTTAATTTTTTGAAATTTACTGAGAGATAGCCATCGACACCCTTCTTGATTTAACCACAAATGACTCCAGTTTTTCCCTAGGACTTCAAATTCGAAAACTTTCCAAAGATGGGAGACCCTGGCCGAACTTAGCCCCTCCCAGGAAACAATCCTGGGTGCTCCACTCATGTATGTGAAGCCGATTAGCTTCTAAATAAGGAAAGAAAGATTAAGAGCAAGAATCTAAGAAACTGTCATTCCTAGCATTATGAGGCGATTCATGACACCTCACATTTTTCCGAAAATTTACCTAATGTTTACTATCTTATTAAAAGACCAAATCCAGAATGTTTTGTTCTGTGAGGCAAAACTCTTACCAGAAACTGCTGAACTCCAATTTTCTTTTTGTATATGAAATACAGAAGGTTCAAACTTTACAAAATGAATTTTAAATTTGAGGTAAGTTGTTGCCGTAACGTCAGTGAAGGCCCTCAAAACAAGGCATTTTTGACGCTTTTCAGCATTTTTGAGGTCCAAAAACAGCTTGCAAATTTCAGTTGCCAAGGCAAAAGCAGTGTCGTTTGAATGACCAGTAGCACTTTTAAATAATGTATAAAAAATCGAGGAAAGTTCAACGAGCTTTTAAATGCGTAAGGCCGAAATGTCATATTTTACCGATATTCAAACGGTCATAACTTTCTCTGCCTACAACATATTGAAATTTTTTTTTTTTTGCCAATGTCACACTATATTCTTTGTCTTAACAGAACAGTTGAGCCCTATGAGGCGAAATGTTAAAAAAAAATTTACAAAAAATGTATTTTTGCCTGTGCATTTTTTGTAAAAAAAATTTAAGCATTTCATCTCAAAGGACTCAACTGTTCTGTTAAGACAAAGAATAGAGTATGACACTGGCAAAAAAATATTTCAATATGTTGTTGGCAGAGAAAGTTATGACCGTTTGAATATCGGTAAAATATGACATTTTTCATATTTCGGCCTTACGCAACTAAAAGCAAAATTTAAAACTGAAGATAATATAGGAGATGAACTCCATTAAAGCCCTTATATGAATTAGTAAGTCATTTTAAATTGATAATTGGATCGCAAAGGCATATCTGTTCAACCACTAGCCGTTGGAGAAAGCATTACTTTTGAAGCAAAATTGCTGTGAGGGCCTTGGTGGCCTAGAGGTATAGTCGTATAGTCTTCTCCTCGTAAGCAAGATGTCGCGATTTCTAGTCCCGCCTTGCCCATGGATGTTATTTCATTCTCTCTGTGCTGTAAAAATCTGTCCTGTGTTTTTCAAGAGGCAAGGCGCATAGTACGCAATCCTCGGGTATGTCGAAGGCGATGGCTTCAGTATTAAAAAAAAATGGAGTGAAATTTTAATTTTCGAACGCAGAACGCTGCGTGCCAAGCGCCTTGCCTCCGGACAAAAACAGCAAAGATTTTTCAATATATATATATATATATATATATATATATATATAATAGTTGACCCGGCAAACGTTGTTTTGCCATATAAATAATTTCCTAGTAATTTCTAGTGTTGACAAAAAATAGCTTACTTATTGTAAGTATGTATGTATGTTTGGTAGAATGCGTATATTGTATGTATGTAAGAATGTGGTATATGCGTGAAATAAGCATGGAGCGCTGTGAACGATGAGGGAATATAAAAATAACAAAAGGCAAACATTATTTTTAAGTTATTATAATTTATTCCTTAAAATTATATATCATTAATTAAACAATTACGACAGTAACACTATTAAACAATATCAATCTCTTAATGCTATAGCGTGAACAATATTTTTTGTTAGTCCATCTTTAGCTAACACAAACAAACTGGATGGTTTACCCACTCGAGAGCATGCCACGTATAATTGTCCGTGTGAAAAACATGGTGTTCTCAAATCTAAGCCACAAACAGACATCGTTTGACCTTGGGATTTGTTGATAGTCATTGCAAATGCCAATCTAATCGGAAACTGAATACGTTTGAATTGAATTGGCACATCTGTAGGTATAATAGGAATCCGTGGTATGAGTATATTTTCACCTCTGAACTTGCCAGTTAAAACCCTGGCTTCGATCACGTTTTTCATTAATTTTTGAATGACTAATCGCGTACCGTTGCACAGTTCAAATTACGAAGCAAGATAATTGGAGATCCCACCTTTATTTTTTAAAAATTTGTGTCACTTTAATGGTCGTTCATACCCCCCCCCCTCTAGCAGTGAAAAAAAACTTTATACAGCAGATTTTGCCTAATAACTCAACACTCATGGTGTTTGATACATTTTATTTGTTTGTAATGATGTTTTTTGGTCACAACCAATATGAAAATCACAAAAATAGTTACTTTAATTTTTAACATATATTTATCTTCTTCAGAATTTTTGACTTTTAATTTTACCTTGAATTTGACGTAAATGCAAGATATAAAATACAGAATTTTATAAAGGTACAAAAATTAACATAATATAATTGATAGTGTATATAATTTTTGAAAAAATAATATAAGTGCCGCAAATCAAAAACCATTTATTGCCACAATCGATTCAAAGCCCCAAAAATGGCACAAACGTCCATAAGAAAATTCTACAGCATCGAAGGACCCCATTGCCAATTTTAACAAAGATCCGACCAAAACTGTCATTTTGTACTATAAAAAAATATGGGGTAGATCCCCATGAGGGGATGTACCTGCATAAGGACATTACAATCATTAAAATCATTCAAAAAAAAAAAAAACATGCAGCTGTTCGAAAAAACCCTTGCGGACCTGGATTCGATCTCATTCCATCAGGAACTTCAACTTGACGCGCCAAACCACTTGACCATCGGGTCGCTCATTGAAATAAGGATTTACGATAACACATATTGTTTTAGTTCAGTAGATCAGATGTCATGTGCGAACAAAAAAAATTTAGGAGTGAACTACCCCTAACATTTAGGGGGATGAAAAATAGATGTTGGCCGATTCTCATAGATACTGGATAAGCACAAAAAATTTCATCAAAATCGGTCAAGCCGTTTCGGAGGAGTATGGCAACGAAAACTGTGACACGAGAATTTTATATATTAGATATATATATATACAGGGTGAGTTCGATCGAATCTGCCATACGAAAAGGGGGGATAGAAGAGCCCAAGTGGAGTATAGAACCACCCATTAGCGGTGTCAATTCGTAACCGTAACCGAGTTATGATATATTTAAAGAAAATTCGCAAAAAAACAAAATTCTGAGAAAAAGACCAATTTCTGAAGTTCCTGTTAGGTCTACGCACAAAATAAGCCCATATTTCAAAAGAGCAGAAAAAATCCTTTAAAATGACATCTTTTTCATTAAGATAGTCGCACTTTATAGCGAGTTACAAGCTTTCAAACACTGGAAGCACTCAAAAATGAAATTTCATCAAACTTTTCAGTCAAAAATTTCAGAAACAACCGTATGAGCTACAACCGGTCAAATGCACCAAAAACTTTCCCATTTCACTAGCTTTCAGATGATACAACAGAAAATCATATTGGGCTTCAAGTTCAGCAGATATTCTGGCTTTTGTTTGAAACAGTATGAAAATCGTCCTTTGTCAGAATATGGAAACCAGCAAAGAGTCAGACTTTTATGTTCTAAATTTTCTATTTCATGTAAGTATACTGGTTTATTTATTCGAGAAAAGGAAAATTTTATAACAAAATATTGAATTGTAACACTTTATTAAATTAATAATCACAAGAGAAGATAACACGTAGAAACAAAGGCAGCATTACTTTAACGCGCTTTTCACAAAAAAAAAAAATCAAAATTAAATGAGTTACACTAACATCTATGAGTACATTTACATGTAAGCAATCCTCAAAATTTCCCAGAGCTACTGGAATTATCATCCCCCACACCTGATAAATGCCCTTGGCCTTTTAAGAGCGAGAACTACCGTCGCTCTCTATGAAATTTCATTTCATAGAGTCCATTCATCCTGTCATTTGGGTCCTATTCCTTGGCCACCTAGATCACCAGACCTGACGCCAGTGAACTTCTTTGTTTGGGGATTCTTGAAACAAGCAGTTTATAGCTCAGATGCAACCAGTTTGCAGGACTTGCGCATTTGGCTTGATGGAGCAGTAGCAAAAGTGAGAAATGAAATTTCATTGAGAG
The DNA here is from genome assembly GCA_038373865.1 of Uloborus plumipes. NCBI lineage: Eukaryota > Metazoa > Arthropoda > Arachnida > Araneae > Uloboridae > Uloborus > Uloborus plumipes. Next base: position 29,645 of record JAXGGA010009268.1, on the reverse strand, counting down.
CGACGGTAGTTTTTGCTCTTAAAAGGCCAAGGGCATCTATCTGGTGTGGGGGATGATAATTTCAGTAGCTCTGGGAAATGTTGAGGATTGTTTACATGTAAATGTACTCATAGATGTTAGTGTAACTCATTTAATTTTGATTTTTTTTTTGTGAAAAGCGCGTTAAAGTAATGCTGCCTTTGTTTCTACGTGTTGTTATCTTCTCTTGTGATTATTAACTTAATAAAGTGTTACAATTTAATATTTAGTTATAAAATTTTCCGTTTCTAGAATAAATAAACCAGTACACTTACATGAAATAGAAAATTTAGAACATAAAAGTCTGACTCTTTGCTGGTTTCCATATTCTGACAAAGGACGATTTTCATACTGTTTCAAACAAAAGCCAGAATATCTGCTGAACTTGAAGCCCAATATGATTTTCTGTTGTATCATCTGAAAGCTAGTGAAATGAGAAAGTTTTTGGTGCATTTGACCGGTTGTAGCTCATACGGTTGTTTCTGAAATTTTTGACTGAAAAGTTTGATGAAATTTCATTTTTGAGTGCTTCCAGTGTTTGAAAGCTTGTAACTCGCTATAAAGTGCGACTATCTTGATGAAAAAGATGTCATTTTAAAGGATTTTTTCTGCTCTTTCGAAATATGTGCTTATTTTGTGCGTAGACCCAACAGGAACTTCAGAAATTGATCTTTTTCTCAGAATTTTGTTTTTTTGCGAATTTTCCTTAAATATACCATAACTCGGTTACGGTTACGAATTGACACCGCTAATGGGTGGTTCTATACTCCACTTGGGCTCTTCTATCACCCCTTTTCGTATGGCAGATTCGATCGAACTCACCCTGTATATATATATATATATATATATATATATATATATATATATATATATATATATATATATATATATATATATATATATATATATATATATATATATATATATATATATATATATATATATAACGGAAGGAGCACCCACAGCAAGGCGTGGATCGATTAAACAGCCTCTGGCTTAGAGGCCACAGGTTCTACCACAGAGCCACGGATGCCCATTGAAAAGAAGATACAAACTATTTTTGTTTTCTTTTGAAATTTGTCAGCATGATTCTCTTTTAATGTACGCGAAGCACTAGCTCTTGAAAGCAGTAATTAAAAAATTTAATTTTTTGAAAAACGGTAATTTTTCGAAAAACAGGTAAAACGCGCCTTGCTCTTCTTCGCTAAATTTGAAAGAAAATTCATTGATGCCTAACTTTTCGTAGTTTCATGAAGTATTAAGGAAACGACTGAAAAAAGCATATTTAAAAAGTTTTATTCTTGATAAATTACCATGCTAAAATAAATATTTTCTTTTCCGGTTTTAACACAATAGCGCTAATGAGTTTATATTGTATACTCATGGAAAGTTGGACCAAATTTAACCGGTCTAAGAAAGTCATTCAAAAGCAACAAAACCCATGGCAAGATCGCACCTGTGATCTCCGCGCTTGTTGAACGATGTTGTGTCCACGCCAATTCGGTTTAATCTTCGGATGCTATTTATTGAACTATGGAGTAATAAAAAAAGAAAAAATGGCGCATTGACAGAAAAAAAAAAACAGAACATGTGTCTATTTTTCGTCATTAGCCTTCACGATAAGTTTTAAAATGCGGGGTAAATCAAGGAATTTGACAAAGGAATGAGAATGATCTCACATAGAGACAGAAAAACATGGTAGAGAAATAATACATAAGATGCTTCAATATGTTATGTTAGCTCGTAGGGTGAATATTCAATGCATTTATGAATGAGTTATTAACACATCCATTACTCACAGAATGTGAACTTATTAAAATGAACAGATAAAACATTTCACTTTTTTATGTCTAATGAATGACGGTCTAAGCCTTTGAAATTGTGACCACTAATGACACTTTTAGTAATGAATATACCTTGGTGTAATTGTTATGCTTTTGACCAACTCTCTTGTTTGCAGTTACGGTACGACTTTTGTATTGCTACATAATAAAGTAACTTAGCACAATAAACAAGACCACAATATTTTATATGAAAGGCATAGAACTCTAAAAAGCGAGTCATAAATTTCCCAAACAAACAGTGAAACGTTTAAAAAGTAATAATTAATCTTTTTCTCTTTTTAAAAGAGACGAGAAAATGATGTTTTGCTTTGTGTCTTTTTGCATCTATGATTTAACTCGTTTTGCACTATGTTATTTAAAAAATATAGCTCTTACTATTATTTGACAGGAATAACTATTGAACACACACACACAAAAGGAAAGTATGATTATGCATTAAACTCCCCCTTTATTTATTTATTTTATTCATTTATTTATTTTCAACAATGGCGAATTACTATTTAATCTCATTTCAACCGAAGTTGCTTTTGCGGATCCTTTTTAGCCTACTTTCCCGTTAAAAATTAAAAAAAGACGAAAAAAGTATTAAAAGTAGCTTAATGCATCTAAAAAATATCGCCAAGTCCAAAAAAAATCGCCAAGTTAAAAAAATAAAGAGGTAAAATGAATATCGAAAAATTAAAAATTTGAAAGTAGGGTATTGAGATGGGGAATTTGTGTGTCGGTCTGTCGGTCGGTCGGTCTGTCGGCCGGTCGGTCTGTCGGTCTGTCTGTCCCCCCCCCCTAATAACTTTTGAATGAACATTCCGATTTGGACAAACTTTTTTTTGTTGGAAAGATCTCGGCGAGTACAGCTCATTCCCATATTTGATTTTTTGATTTGAACAATTTTTGGTTCAACTTTGAGCCGTTCAAAAAACCGGTCGCGCAATACTAACTTTTGAATGAACAGTCCGATTTGAACAAACTTTTTTTTGTTCGAAAGATCTTTTCAAGGATACTTCATTCCCGTATCTACATTTTTGATTTGAACACTTTTTCATTCAACATTGAACCGTTCAAACAAGCTCTCACCCCTAATAACTTTTGAGTGAACAGTCCGATTTAAACAAACTTTTTTTTGTTCGAAAGATATCGGCAAGGATACTTCATTACCGTATTTAAATTTTCAATTTGAACATTTTTTCGTTCAACATTTAACCGTTCAAGCAACCTTTTTCCACCTAATAACTTTTAAGTGAACCGTCTGAATTGAATAAATTTTTTTTGTTCGAAAGATCTCGGAGAGACTCGTTCCCATATTTCACTTTTCAATTTGAAGCATTTTTCGTTCAATGATGAACCGTTCAGAAAATTTTTTAACATGAGCGCCTACTGGGAAATTTAAATTGAATGTTGATTCTAAACTTAAAGGCGGATTTCCTTCAAATTAACTTTGTAAGAAAACAGTTTTGATAAAAAATGTATGTTAAGTACTTTTCTGAAAAATCTTCTGTGAGGACTCTGATTCCGAATCCGACTCCGCAAACATGGCGGAAATGCAGGCTTAGAAAAAAATGACTGACTGGGCAGACGATTTTTTGTTTATTTATTCTTTTTTTTTTTTTTTTTTTTTGTTAAATTTAATATTATTATTTTTACTTATTTATTTTTTTTTTTTTGGCAGACGATATTTTTTTTTTTATTACAAAAATTGTTCATTCACGAGAGCCTTTTATTCTTTACTTATATTTAACAACTGGCAACGGATTAAAAATAAAATTCGAGACATTTTATTAACGAACGAGGTTTTTTTTCTTCGATAAAATGTGTTTTGATGTTCTTTGTACTTTTTTTTTTTTTTCATTTGAAAACGATTGTGAAATTTTTCTACGGAAGAACTATAGCAGTTACATTCTTTAAAAGGTGCGACAAAACTTTATTTACTCGTTTATTTACTTTTTACGTGTCCTGATCATGTGATGAGAGGGGTATATTTTGCTTTTAGAAATCAGCTTTAAGTGTAAAGGTATGTTTGACATAATTTTCAGTTTCAGATATTCAAGAGAATATTGATTAGATGCTAGATTGCCGATGTCGATGTACGGGAAAGTAGGCTCGTTTAGTTCTTGACAGAACTTCTTGTTCAGATTTGAATTGCAGCATCTCTGTACGTCCACCTGCTCCTTCTGCAGGTTCGCTCCTCTTAGTGGTGGCGTCCATGCGCTACACACACGCGCGTTCACCTTCACCCCCCCACACACACACCCCCCCCCACACACACCACACACACACACACACACACACACACACACACACACACACACACACACACACACACACACACACACACACACGAAACCCTCCCCCAACACAAGCCTACACACTAAAGCACACATTGATAAATGAATCCATAAATAAACGAAATGAAGTATTTCTTTTTGCCCCATCCATTTTGTTTCATATGTCCAGAAAATTCAGCCCTTTCCAGATTCCTAGTTTCTATAGTTTTCTAAAATTTTTACAGAACGATTTCTATTAGAAATAAAAGTATTTAAAAAAGATGACCTTCTATTATAATTTGAAATGAAAAATAAATTATATCTTTAATTTTAGGGCTTACATTACATTTCATGAACATGGTCTATGGAACGGTGGAGAAAGGGCGCCATTTCTGTAGTTTTTCAGATGTGCCAGACGCCATAGGTATGCCACTGGTAATTTTCACTCACCAGTTAAGCAAACCTTAATAAAAGTAACGTGGAATCCATGACTGCAGTTACATATAGTGTTTTAATTATTCCCTAAAAAATCATCTTTACGAATAATGTACCGGTTAACTAAAAGGTAATGCAGTTAAAACGCCTTAAATTTATATCATCAACACATTTTATAATAGTGTCGCTGTGTAAAATGCTTGACCGGCAGCGTAATGAATCACCATCCAAACATAAATGCATTCGCTAAAGCTTTTGTGTAATAAAAAACGTACCGCATTACAAATTACCACGTAGGTAAGGAATAAGTAATGATTCACCATGACACCGACAAAGAGCTACGTTCTGAATTTTTACAAAGAACAAAACGCAAAGCGAAGCTAAGACATGCAGCCCACGGTTTTAACCTTCATTTATTATTTACACATTCTAAAAGAAAAGCAGAAGTTCTGGTGCAAAGCTTCAAGAAAAGAACTTTAGTCTCACACTTTAGACCAAAAGGGCACCTGCTCCCGCCTTGCGCAGCGGAATCCTTCATCGAAGTCCGCCCCTGCCCCTTCCCTAATAAAAGTCTCCATCATCTTCAACGAGAGTAGACGACGGAGAGATTGTTGCTATTTATAGAACTCCCAATAGATAAAAGAGCTGAGCAGAAAGAGCAACTCCGGTGGGAGAGTTCAGGGGAGAACTGGTCTAAGGAGGGATGGAGGATGTCTTAACTGGAGAATAGTGGATTAGGGACGGATTCTATGTCTGCGTCATCTAAATTGGGTTTGGGCTAATGTGTACGGTTAAATGGATAATGCACGCTATTAGCATGAGAGCAATTAAAAGTTAAGCATTTTTGTTGAAAATATGTTTCAGAGGTTTCAAGAGTATTCAAATCAATAATGTATTATAGGGTATGATTTTCTTATTTTACTTGATTAGAGCTTCTGCTTACCCTATGCGAATCAATCTATATTATTATGATAATATATCAGCATGATATATTAGCATAAAAACAATTAAAAGTTAAGCATTTAAAAATATATATATGTTTCAGATGTTTTAAGACTGTTCAAGGCAATAATGTATTATATGGTATGTTTTTCCTTATCTAACTTAATTAGCGCTTCTGCTTATCCTATTAGAATCAATCTATATTATTATGATAATATGACTTAAAAGCTGTTATCAACCTTTTATAAATGTTTTTTTAACAAGGTTCGGATGTTTTCATGACGATAAATGTACTTTTTAGTACGGTCTCTTCTCTGAGCTTGAAGATAGGTAGGAGTTTGTGTTTATAATATGTGGGTCATCCACATTATTGTGGCAATATGATTTAAAAACTGATGCGAAACGTTTGTAGTTGTTATGGATAGGGATACATAAAACATTATATTCAACACCAGAATGTTTTTCTGCGCATGCTTTTCTTCAATTACCGTATTAGATCTCAACTTTAACCTTTGTGGAATGCATAGGTTAACATATTTGCATTATTATACATATTATACATAGGTTACCTTGTTATGATTAAAGGATTTGATATCAATTGTAAAACTTCTGTAAATGTAAATGTTTTAAAAGGGTTCTGGGGTGTTCAAGATGATATTGTACTTTTTCGATATGCCCTCTTACCTGAGCATGAAGTCAGATTCTTCTGTTTATCCTATGTTTTAACAATTCATCTATATACATAAAAGACTACTTTTGTATGCGTATGTCCGGGGTAATCTTCGAAACTACTGAACCGATTTTAACCATTTTTTCACCGTAGATAGCTACAGTAACAGGGAGCAGGATAAGCTATAATTTATTTCTAAAAAGCTTAGTTTAAAAAAGTTATTATGGAAAACAGTTAATTTTATGTCATTTCTCCATTAAATGATTAAATTTTCAACCCATTGTTGCAAACATTCGTTGCCATGTAACAACAATATTAATGGTGATCATAATGAAAATGTGAACCAAGGCTTCTCTGGAGTAAGTATGAAATTTATTGCTTTCTTAGGATTTTTAGATTCATCTGTGCCAATAATCGCTAACGAGACTAAATAAAAAGATAACTGATTTTTGCAACAGTTAGAGGACAGAAAATGTTTATAGTCAAAAAATTTCTAAGTTAGGTACATAAAAGGTTTTCACCAATGTAGTCACAAGGATAAAAACTAATGATGGGACTTATTTTACGTGTAATGTTTGGAAATACTTGACTCCAGTGCGATTGATTTTACAGGGTGCGACAAAGAAACTTGCTGATTTTAATTGGATGCTAATTAGCGAAGAGTGGTTAGAAAGGAGTGGGAAGAGTCTCATTTTAAAGAGAGGTTCCTGAAGTTTTGTTATCTCATAGTTTAGTTGTCGCCATGCGTTGGACAAAGGAACAACGAGCGTTCGCCGCCGAATCTTACTTTTCAAATAATCTTTCGGTGGTCGCCACTCAACGTGCCTTTCGAACTCGGTTCAAAATTCAGCCCGTTGTTCCCATTCCTGACTGGGAATCGACTGTTTTGTGGGTGAAAACATTCAGGGAAAGTGAGAGTGTGGCAAACAGAGTCCCAGGAGGTCAACGGATTTCTAGAACCCTAGAAAGCGTCGAAAAAGTGAGGGAGCCTTTTTTGCGCTCTCCCAGGCGTTCGGCGCGTAAGCACTCTGCTTTGGGGATTTTTGATTAGACACTGAGACGAATTCTTCACAACGAACTCCAGTTTCATCCCTAAAAACTTACTGTGGTTCACCAGTTGAGTGATAACGTCTCCTTGAAAGGTGACGTACCGTGGCCGGCCCGCTCTTCTGATTTGACACTCTGTGACTATTTTTTATGGGTGTATCTCAAATCGATCGTTTACAACGACAAGCCACGGACCCTGCAACGCCTGGAGAACAACATCCGGCTTACCATCACCAATATCCCATCAGTCGATATGCTCGAAAGAGTGCAACAAATCTAGGGTACATGAGTGCATCATTAACAGGGGCCGTCATTCTTCCCGATGTAGTTTTTAAATCTAACTAATATAAAAATTCAGAATGGATACCATATCTTATAAAAAGTAGTAAACTGATACACGATGTACTTTTCCCTTAGTTGACTTTTCAAGTCTGCAAGTTTCTCCGCCGCACCCTGTACCAAGTTTATAACATTTCCGATTTACCTAAACATTATTTGTATCTTGCTTATTTGTATTTAAGGTGTGAATACAGTTTTTAGTTTGTCCAGTCAGAAAAAATTGCCATTGTTTACAGAAGTAGCCATTGTGTGTATAGATATGCACTTTAATGTTGAAAAATTCATGAACGAGTGTAGATAAAACACCATACCCGGCCGAAACCCGGGCAGGGCCGGGTACCCGGCTAGTATTACTATAAGATAAGTTAAAAACTGGTTGGAAACTTTTGTAATGCCTTTGATGGGATTAAATGTTGAATTATTCAAGATCAGAATGTTTCTTCTTGGTATGCGTTTCTTGAATTACCTAATTAATTTTACATTTTCAGTTCAGAACTTCGGTTTACCCAGTGTGGACCAATCCACATTGTTTTGCTAAAGTGATTTTAAAACTGCTATGAAACTTTTATAAATTCTTTCTTTTGCATCATGTTCATGATTTATCAAACAAAAGCATGTTACTCGGTCAAATTTTATTGTTATTTATTAGCAACGTTTTCCCTCAAGCTGTTATTATTGCACGTTTTTCATACTTTAAGCGTCATTAACTGCGGAGTAAAAATATCTCAAAGCTTATACGGGTTACGTATAGGATGTGCAGAAATGTAGAAATATGCATTTTCTTTGTAGTGAAATGCTTACCACAGCGTACTCTTTTACAACAAATAAACTTCAGAATTGATGAATTGTTTATGCAAAATGATTATTTAAGTAACGAAATCATAATGAATTTCGGTATCACAAAGGAACACCGTTTCATATCAAATTGAAAATGAATGAAGCAGAATCACCTTTAAGCTCCAAAATTTTCATATTCAAGAAAGAAATATCCGCTTGCTGAATATATTTCACATCCTGACGAGGTTTATATTTGCTATTTTAATTCTAAATTTTATTTTTGTGTTATTGTTGGGAAATTATGACATTATATTTTACCTGCTCTATTCAACAAAGAATGAGTTTTGATTTTTCCGCGATAGAAAGCAACTAAAACTTGTGTTCCACGTTAAAATACCATGAAAGAAAGTTAGTTATTTAAAGTGAAAATAAACTCAAAAAATATATATGAAACTCATTGGTCTTTTTACAGTTACACTGAAATTGCATTTTCATTTGTATATTTACACAAAAAAACCGACAAACAGAAATTTATAATATGATTGGTAAGGAATATCTGCGTTCCAAGGAAAAAAAACAGAAGGTTGTAACAATTACCATAAAAAAAGACAGTTTTCCAATTTTTTTTCCGAAGAATTTCTTCTCACATTCCTCAAAGAATTTATACTTTAACGGACAATTTCTGCATTAGATTTTATAATCCTTTTTTTCGTCACTTTCTCGTAAAAGTAAAAGAAAGATTTAAAAAGCATGATAAGAGGCTTGATGCCTCGCAAAAATATAACTAAGTCCAAACTCAAGTCAAAACTAAAATGAATAAATATGGAAAAATAAAAATTGGAAAATACGGTTTTGAGATGGGGAAAATGTGCTCCTATCGGTCTGTCTGTCTGTTGGTCTGTCATTCAGTCAGTCCCACCTAATAGCTTTTGAATGAGCAATCCGATTCAAACAAACTTTTTTTTCGCAAGTTCTCGGCGGAGAGATACATTTGCAGTCTTATACAATGTCGATAATGGTAAACCGAAAACTAGACTCATCTAGTTCTCGACGTAACTTCCTCTTTTTCTTGAAAATTCATTTCTTTAATTACAGTCCTGTTTGTTGAAGTCCCTGCAAACTTGAGTGCATTTTACAATCACAAGATGAATTAGTCACTTTGAGATATTTTGCGTTATTTTAAAATCGGCGATTCTAAGTTGATCCTCACGGGTCGAAGAGAGGGCTTTTTAAAACATATAATAAGGTCATTTCACTTTACGTGTTATTAAGCACGTTTTAATAATCCATTTTGTGCTGTTGTTCTCTAAAAAACATTCTTTTCCTTTTCGAGCAAAGAACAGTTTTGGTGTTTCATGGCAAAAAATCGTTTTATTAGAAAAATTTATCACCAAAGAAACGCACATTAATTTTCACTAATTTTTACGTATGCTGTGTGAGCCTGGCAAAACTGTTATAACGTTTATGCAGAGAAGTGGCAAGAAACCCAAAAGTCCATTGCTTCAGGTGTTGCAAACATTAATTTTCACTAGCTATTATTATTATTATTATTATTATTATTATTATTATTATTATTATTATTATTATTATTATTATTATTATTATTATTATTATTATTATTATTATTATTATTATTATTATTATTATTATTATTATCATCATCATCATCATCACCATCATCATCATCATCATCATCATCATTATTATTATTATTATTATTATCATCATTATTATTATTGTTGTTGTTGTTATTATTATTATTATTATTACTATTTTATTATTATTATTTTTATTTTTATTAGATAGACAAGCACATTATAATAAACCCTAATACTATGAAAATGAGCGTACCAGCTCAAAATAACTTGCATGCTATTAATTACTATTTTTCAGTCAGTCTCCAGAAATTAAATTTTAAAAAAAAAGAGAAAAAACTTCAACTAACATTTTGAAATAAGAATAAAATAGTTCATTCTTGACACAGATACATTAAATTCTCGAGAAACCTTCCTAGCTATTACTTTCCTAAAAGTTCTAAAAAGTAAGAAATAGTTTTCACTCAAGAAAGACTTCCACCTTGCTGTAATACTCCTTTTTCAAAATTAAGCTGTTCATATTTTAAGTGCATGTGTAGGAATATTCTTAAATGGTCGGACATTTATGAAAAAGAAATTCTTTTCCACAAAGTACCTCATTTAAAAACTCTCTTGATGATTTAAAAAAAGATAGGCTGTCACGTATGAATAATGTTTTACGATCACAGCCATTTTTACTCTTCCAGATTTTCTATCATTTTTCTACTTTGACTAAGGAAAAAAATCCGTCCAGCCATAATGAAGAAAATGTCACTGAAAATACTTATCAAAAATGGAGAAAGGGAATTGAGTCGTGTATTCTCAAGTACGAAAATATTCTCATCAATAGTATTCAATATCGACCGTGTTACATACATTGATAGGGATACACCGATTAATAGGTAGTACCGATTAATCGGCTATAATCAGCTACTTAGCAGATTATTAATAATCGTCAAAATTTTGCCGATTAATCGACGGAAAAAATATTTTTTTATTTTTACTCTAGAACTACTCTAGAACCGACGGAACTTTTCACCAAGAAACTATGATGGATAATTTTTCTAACAGTAAATAAATGTTTTTTCTGCGGATTTTACTGAAACATGTAGTATGAAAGTGCACAGAGTAAAAATAAACAAAATAATTCATACAGTGTGTAAAACTGAATGGAATATTAAAAGATAACCCTCACAGCTGATATTCATTAGAGATTGTTAGGAATAATTAAATTCCTTAACTTTTATACTGGAATGTGAAAACACGAGTATTTTCATTTTACTTACGTAATTAGCCAAGTTTTGCCGATCCACTGGCGGAATAAATATTCCTTAAATAAATTTACTTAAAGAATTCCTTGAGCAAGAAGCTCCGATGAATAAATTTATAACCAAGACGTAAATAGTTTTCTGCAAACATAAGTATAACACGTAGTATGAAAGTATAAGGAGTAAAAACAAAAGTTAAAGAATGAAATAAATGTCAGTCTTTCTTAGTTACGAGTGTAAGCCAATTAAACAGCATCTAGGACTCCGGGGTTGTGCTCTTTGAGAGCTTTATAACTCAGGGAAAGGTAGAAAAGTTTCTAGGGGCAGCGTAAAGGCTGTAGGGCGGTTCGAGACTTTTTTCTGATGCTATTTCTCTTCAACTGCTCCGTAACCACGAAGTAGTTGTAACACGGCACTATGTCAGAATGAAGCTTTTCATCAGTGGCAAATAATCGGGGCACGTCCTGTTAACCCGTCTGCCTTTTTTTTTTTTTTTCAAAAAGATTGTGTAATCCTGCTCAATGCTTTTGCTAAACTTTGAGCTTGCCCACAGGCCCGTCATTTCGGGGTTGGGGGGGGGGGTCAATTGCCTTCCCCCCTGACTTCGGGAAATCAATGTATTTACGTGTAAGTAGGCGTTGTTTTTGCCATTTTTTCACAAATTTATATTGTGTATACACCCTTTGCCCCGACCCCTGGAAAAATTCGAAAGGGCGGTCCTGCTTGCACACGTACTCTGAAGCAGTGGCGTACATAGCAACATTACAACTCGAGGCGGAGGCGCACAAGTTTTGAGGGTGCATAATCCAGAAAAAAAGCAGATTGAGTTAATATGGAAAAAGATTTTTAATAGTTTAATTGGGGAATGTGATGCACACTAACAGATCTTGCAGGAGGGCGCACCTTAGTCTATGTACACTACTGCTCTGAAGTATGTTTAGTTTACTTGGTTTCAGAGAGCGTATGGAGCGTAGAAAACTATCTTGCAGAAGTGTGTTGATGCTCAAAGAGGCATACTTTGAAGACTCAAGAAGTTTCGTAAATATACCTGTTAAATCTTTCGATTTGTGGATTAATTTTCATTACTTAAATTACAGACCGTATAGGAGCGCAGTTGTACGGAGTTGGGGAGGTAAAACCAGAATAACCCTTGATTTTAAATCATAGTGCCAAACTATACAAGCAAGGACTTTTTTTCTCCCCTCCCCTATCAAAAATATTGCTTCTAATAAATGCGCATCGGTGACTTCGACACCAATATGCCCATATGGGCCATTGCTACATTAGTATAAGAACTAAAGATGAACACATATCCATACTAAACACAAATTGCTTTTTTTTTTTTTTAACTTAATATCACCAACATTCTAGCGAGTCCATATGTAGCTGTTATTCACCTCGTTTCATAGTGAATCACTATGAAGGGATAAAAGAGCCATTGCCTCCAGAGGTTAGATGTCTTTAGCAATATGTAGACAACATAAGAAAAATTAGCAGCACAGAGAGGGAAAAACACCCATGTCTCTGGTGGGAATTGAACTAACGATCGTCGACATTCGAGAAAAATATTGAGCATCAGAGCCGCGGAGGCCCCAACCAATCTCAATATATTAGACGTTTTTTAATTTTTCAAAAAAAAAAGTTGATTTTTCAGGCGAAAATTTATATGCTCATGTAACATTATTATTTAAATTCATTTCATACTCGCTGTCATTATCCTGTAGAACTACTTACCCCTCCTCACTACGTCATGCTTATGACGTCAAAGATTCTTTTCCTGCTGCTCCCCATTCCTTTTTCAGCTGTATCTCAATAAAACATTTTGAAAAAGAAGAAGAAAATATATCCAAATATGTTTCTTCATCGCCGCTCCAGAATTTTTCCTGCTCTCATTTGGTCAAGGCCCAAGTCTCTTGCGGGGAACTAAACAAAAAATAACAAAATAAAGAAAAAGGGAAATTTATGTCACAAAGGCGAAAAGCAGTTCCAAACTTTTATTGATCTCAACTTTCAGCAAAAGGATATGTTAAGAAAATGGTAACTCAGAGGCACAAGGAGCGGAGGTCGTACTTGCAGCCAAGTGGGGCGAACGGGCCGAGTTGTGCTGCAGCTTGGCTGAGTGTCAAGATCCCTTCCACTGACCTCGCAAAATCAATCCACTCGTCTCAGTGTTTCGAGATACTCTGTGTTAAGCATCAAAATATAAAAATGAAGTAAAAGAAAAAGTGAATTTCCTTTTTGCTGGCAAATTATTATTTTTTGAACATAAGTATGTTTTAATACCTTTATTTGACAACATTTGGAGGTATAATGAATCCAGGGAAAAAGTTGAAATTAACTAGAAACTATTATATTTTCTATTGATTTGTATTGCAAAAGAAATATTAAGCCAATATTAATGGGGGGGGGGGGGCAAGCTATAAAATCATATTATATTGAACTCGAAAAGGTGCTTTAATACTTTCTTTTCGAGAGAAATGTAAAGGTGTGTATCTTTTCTGTTTTAGGAATGCGACCAACATAAGTCGAAATTTTATCTTTTCTGGAATGAACAGACACTTTGAAAAATAACAACTTTCTTTCGGGATGGGGACTTTTCTAGTGGGACTGCGTGAATTGCTTTAAAATTTTACAGACCTAGTGTGAATCCCCGATAAAGCATCCGGTCTTTCATGTGTCACCATTAAGGCTCGGATATCAATGGCATACAAAATTTGGACGCCCAGTTTATCCCCAGATAGATGCACCTAGACTTTTATCAAAGCAAACCTGCATTAGAAATTTCATTTTGCCAAGGGTACAAAAGGGTTACTAAACGAGTACTCAAGGGATCTTTTACATGCCACATAATTGCACGACATCTGCGCTGACGACTTTCTGCACGTTGGCTATCCTACGACTGATTAATTATTTGCACCGCAGGTTAGAGCACAAGGTCCAAAAGTGTTTGACGCCAACGCTTTTACCACCACGCCACCCAGCTAACTGCAAAACAGCAATTAGGCGATAGAAAGCAATATTTATCGAAACACACGAACGTATTTTGATTTATTTTAATGCACATTTGAAAATGAACAATATCTCTGCTTGTTTATACCGGTAAATGGTATGCCATTGAGTTTACAATGTGATTTTTTCTAGATGCTCCATTTTCTATTGACTATTTACTAAACGAGCCTTTAATAAAGAAAATGTCTTTTCATTGTTAATTCCGTATAAATACATATAAGTGTTTTTAGACTTATTTTAAGAGAAGTAAGTTTGGATTTTGGTTCTAGGAAAGGATGTGATCGCGCTTAGTGAAAGAAAAAAGAACAAGAGAAAAAATATGTAAAATTTTCCTTATTAGAATACCAATGACGGCTGACAACAAAAAGTTAAGATGTTTTTATTTTTACATTTTGAGAAACAGAATAAAAAGCAGGTGTTGATGTTGAATCTAGAACTTAAGAATATTTGGAGGGGGGGGGGGGCATAACGAATAAAAAAGGTAAATGGTAAGAGTGGTTTGTTGAAATTAGATCTAGCAATATCATTAATGGATGCTTCACATAGATCCTGTGTCACTCTTCTTGATTAATTACTTACATCCAGCACATGAATGAAAAGAGTAAATGAGATTTGGCAGAAATATTAGGGAAAATTATCATAAATGGTGGTAGTAAGACACCTGTGGATGCATAAAATTTTGCAAGGGTGTGCTCTGGTGTTTTCTCACGACTGTAAGTTGAGTAATTTTGCACTAACGCAAAGTGTCCGTTGTAGCTTTGAAACAGCTATATGCTATATTTTCTTCAGTTTGTGCTTTATTTATTTCAAGATACAGAAACAAGTAACGGGACATTTTTGAAGTGAAATAAAAATGAAAAACAACAGTACTAATTATTATATGAATGAAAATGGTAGTCAAAAATAATAATAAATAAATGAAATAAAATCGAGAAATAATCACACAAAAACGTTTAAACATATGTACAAAACAATGAATAAATGGTTTATTACTGTTCCATGAATTATGCATAATGTTTCGTTGTTCCATAATTACACAGGCCTACAAAAAAAAATTTTTTTTTTTTGGTGCCTAGGATTTTTAAGCAGATTTTAACTATATTTCTATTGCTGAATCTAAATATAAAAGCAGTTTTTCTGTATCAGTTCTAGATTTTTAGATAAATTCATTTAGTTTGGAAAAAATCTAGTTTTTTCGAGATTTTTAGTAAATTATTAAAAAAAAATTCTTCTATTTTCGATAACGGATAGGGAGGAAAAAGTGACATTTGGGGGCATAAAATCTCAGAAAAAATTTGAGGTGTGTGGTATAATTCCTTCCTTTTCCAGAAATGCATAAAAGATTTGGTAATTTCCTGTTTTTTATACTTTTTTAATAAATTTTGTCAAAACGTTAAAATGCTGTTTTCGGTTCTTTTGTCGTAAAATAATTGCATTTTTTGTCATATATGATGCATTTTTAGATGTTAGGCGCTAAAATAATTTTCAAAATTATTTCCTAAAAATCTCAAAAAACTGCATATTTTCCAAACTTCAACGCCATTACGGCAGATCAAGAAATTTACCAAAAAATTTCAAATTTTTTTCTGTGCACTTTGCTCTCCCCATGGCACTTTTTCCGCTATACCCATCATCGAAATAAAAAAAAGTTATTTTCGGCCCACCCTAATGTATAACTGATTAGTTGACCTTGGTTGTTCCTTGTTTCTTGTGTTTCTGGAATAGCAGAGACAAAACGCTACACTGGGTTAGAAAAGAGTGGCCTATCAGAGAAAACATGGACGTTGGGGAAAAGAATATCATCAATGATACTTTAGTTGCACGACAGAAAATCATCTTTCCACCACTGCATATCAAGCTGGGTCTAATGAAGCAGTTTATAAAGGCTCTTGATAAGAAAGGATCATACTTAGCATGGTAAAAGATGCCTTAGCTGAGTATGGAAAAAATTTTATCAGGAACATTTGATGGCCCACAAACAAGATAGCTGATTAAAGACCATGACTTCATAAATTCAATGATTGAGATCGAACAAAAAACCCGGAATTCATTTGTTTCAGTTATCCAAATTTTCTGGGTAAACACAAAGCTGAAAACTATGTTGAATTAGTCAATGGAGATGCTGAATAATTTCAGATCACTTGGGTGTAACACAGCCGATTAGACCGTTTTCCTGATAATTTAGGAGACATTAGTGAGGGAGGTCGGCGAAAGATTTCACTAAGATATAAAATGTATGGAGGATCGCTATCTAGGAAGATGGGATACTCACATGATGGCAGATTACTGCTGGACTTTAAAACGGGATTGTTCGAAAATACATTTATTAATGTCACGTAAAAGAAGTTTCCGTAATGTTAAGTGAGTAATTAGTTTAAATTATGACATTTTATGTTCAACAAATAATAGTAATTACTTATCTTCAGGCATTGTCTTATAAAATTATCTATTTATTTCAAAAGAGAAGAATGTTTTTTTTAAAATAAAAAAAATATTTAGAAAAAAATTATATGCGCTAAGATATGATTAAATTTTTACTAAATTTTTGCGAAAGTCCCAAATCGTTAAGAAATTAATGTATATATCTACTGCAAGTCCACTGGGCAGGCATTTCATCGGCGCAAAAAACATTTAACGCATAATAGCTAAGTTCAAAGTGAAACTGACATTAATCACAAAGACACCGGTCTTCTGTCTAGTCTTTTTTTAGCTTTCAAGTTCTCTTTTTTTTTCTTTTTCACAATGTTTTTCCTATTAACGTATTGCTTTTTTCGGAATTCTCCTGCAAAAAAGAGAAACAAAGGAATCCTTATCCGATTCTTAAAGTTCAACACATCTGCCGAACAATAAATTTACATTAGTGTGCGGAAGAATATCGGGTAGATGCTCCAGTTATGGCCACTCTTAGAGAAAGTTTGATAAAGAAAATTTTTAGTAAATGACTGACTGCATGTGTATTTATTCATGCAAATATCATTATTTAGTATATTTATTTATCTCTGTAACTATTGGGAAAGAACATTTTTGATTTTAAGTTAAAAATTACCAAATATTTTTTCCCAATTTCATGCTCCAGTTTTTGCCACCCTCTATTAAATATTAAAAATAACTATTTTTTATGTAAAATCAAAATAGAACAAAAGCTTAGCTCATAAAAACAAATATCAATCAGTTTTAAAAGCATTTCTGTTTTTCTAAGTCAGATGTTAAAAGAGAAGGATAACCTTGTTCCTGAACAAAAATCTTAGCAGCTTTGAGCAAAAAACACATTCTAAAACATTTATTTATTTTTTTATTTATTTTTTGAAAGTCATATGTTATAAAACAATGAACCAATGAGGTTACAAGTAATAAAGAAGGGTCTGGAGCATCTGCCCTAGGTTTTTTGAATAAAAAATATCCTCTGAACTCTCTATTTCTTTTTAGCCTACTTTCCCGTTAAAAATAAAAGAAAGACGAAAAAAGTATTAAAAGTAGCTTAATGCATCTAAAAAATATCGCCAAGTCCAAAAAATATCGATAAGATAAAAAAATAAAAAGGTAAAATGAATATCGAACAATTGAAAATTTGAAAGTAGGGTATTGAGGTGGGGAATTTGTGTCGGTCTGGTGGTCGGTCGGTGGGTCGGTCGGTCTGTCTGTCCCCCTAATAACTTTTGAATGAACATTCCGATTTGGACAAACTTTTTTTTGTTGGAAAGATCTCGACGAGTACAGCTCATTCCCATATTTGATTCCCATATTTTTCGTTTTGAATAATTTTTGGTTCAACTTTGAGCCGTCGAAACAACCTGTCCCGCGATGCTAACTTTTGAGTGAACAGTCCGATTTGAACAATTTTTTTTTTTTTTTTTTTTGTTCGAAAGATCTTATCAAGGATACTTCCTCTCCGTATTTACATTTCCGATTTGAACAATTTTTCGTTCAACATTGAACCGCTCAAGCAAGATGTCACCCCTAATAACTTTTGAGTGAATAGTGCGATTTAAATAAACTTTTTTTTTGTTCGGAGGATCTAAGCAATGATACTTCCTTACCGTATTTAAATTTTCAATTTGAATATTTTTTCGTTCAACATTGAACCATTCAAGCAACCTTTCTCCACCTAATAACTTCTGAGTGAAGTATCCGAATGGAATAAACTTTTTTTTTGTTTGAAAGATCTCGGAGAGGCTCATTCCCATACTTCACTTTTTGATTTGAACCATTTTTCGTTCAATATTGAACCGTTCAGAAAAAAAATTTAACATTATAGCCTACGGGGAATTTAAGTTGAATGTTGATCCTGAACTTAAAGTCGAATTTCCTTCAAACTAACTTTGTAAGAAAATGGTTTTGATAAATAATGTTTGTAAAGTACTTTTCTGAATTATCTTCTGTGAGGACTCTGATTCCGACTCCGACTCCGCAAACATAGCGGAAATGCAGGTTCAGAAAAGAAATGATGGACTGTGCAGACGATTTTTTGTTTATTTATTTACTTGTTTTTATTTATTATTATTATTATTATCATTTTTGGCAGACGATTTTTTTTCTGTAACAAAAATGTTTCATTCACGAGGGCATTTTATTCTTTATTCATATTTAACAACTGGCAACGTATTAAAAGGGAAATTCGAGCCATTTTATCAACTGGCGAGTTTTTTTTTTTTTTCTTTCTTTGATAAAATGTGTTTTGATGTACTTTGTACTTTAAAAATTTTTTTTTTTTTGAAACGATTGTGGATTTTTTACGGGAAGAATCTGATAACAGTTGAAGTTCGTAGAACAAAGGTTCATCACCAATATTACTTTTTAACGTAGATCTATAATATTCACTCTCATCAAGAACTTTAAAATGCAATAATATAAACCTTAAGTTAAAATTTAGATTTTCTACACAGTCCTATAAGGCATTCATGGTAATGACGAGATAGACATCAATATTTTAACTTGCCACATTAATTTTATCATGAAAAAAAACAAGAGGAATAATAATAATTTTATTAATGTTTATATTTTTTAAGCTTTCATTTTTAAATAGCAGTCTTCAAGTCAAAGCTATGTGTTTGAAAGAAAAGCTGTCTGTTATAAATTCCCTGCAATCAACCATCCAAAATCTAATCTATATATATATATATATATATATATATACAAGAATACAGAAATACATACAATTAAAAAAGGGGGGAAGTTAAAATCCCAAAAGACATAAAAATACATACCATAAAACCCTTGCTTCGATCATTTCAAACTTAATAATCACATTTCCAATCTATCTCAATATTTTCCTATTAAGGACATTCAAATTTAACCAACTTTTAGTTATGACATTCCTTTAGGTCGCAGAATTTTCAACTATAATTACTTCTGCAAAAATGTTAATCTTTTTTGAAATAATATACACTGCTTTTGTGACAACACAAACTTTTCTAAATATGTTGATAAAAACCACAATCATATCGTAACTGGAGATCTTAATATTATTAATAACATCGCTCTTCGTAATCTGTTGTACAAGGGCACTAAAGTTAGACCTATTTTTTATTCCAATAAAAAACACCTTTTAGGATCGTTCCTGCAAGACCTTGACTCTTTTATTTTAAAAATTTCAACTACTAATAATACTCCTTTAGAAGCCTTTTGCGAATGGACGTGGAAACTGTATTATTATTTTAAGGATTTTCTTCAGAATTACAAAATTATAAATTTGCTTAAACTTGCTGATTTCACCCCACACATTAAAGAGCTTCAAAGTAATTTTATCATAGCCCCTATTGATAATGTCGCTAATATTTTTTCCATTATTTGTAAAAAATTCTACCTTCAACTTTTAGGTACAGAACTTGAAAATTCCTCAACTTTTAAAAAGTTTATACTACTTATAGCATTATTACTAAAAAAATTATCGCACTCAACAAAAAACTACAAATAAAAAACCACAAGATCATCTTTCCATATATCACCATATATACTAAATTCCACAAAAATCCTATAAAATTTCGTTTTATTACATGTGGATCCAATTCTTACATGAAGTCACCTGGTAAAATTTTTGTAAATATTCTAAACCACGTTTTGTAACAAAATTATTGATGAAAAACATACTTGGATTATTAAAAATAACGCACCAGTTCTTGATTTCCTGAAAAATAATAAAATCGATTGTATTTTTTCTTTTAACTTTAAAGATCTCTTTACAAGTATCTCCTTATCCAGCCTTAAAGCTGTTCTTCTGTCTTATTTTTACGACTACAGCATCTCACTTGGCATTAATGAAACTCTTTGGCTTAATTTAATAAATTTTTGTATTTTCAATAACTACATTTTTAACGGCGAGCATTGTTTTTTACAAATTAAGGGTATCCCACAAGGTTCCAATTTTCTTCCGTTTTAGCTAATCTATATCTTCACTATTTTGAAAGAAACTACACTTATACAATCCCTAAGGCATTCAGGTACATTGACGACCTAATTACTTTCAACTATCATTCCTTTTATAACGATTCTAAAAATATTTATCCTACAGATCTTGAACTCGTTCACACTAATGATAATATTAAACAAACAGATTTTCTAGATTTGCACATCTCTATTACAGAAAATGATTTGAATATTGACCTTTATGATAAAAGACTTTCTTTTAATATTCACGTTAATTGACTGATTACTTGGGAATCAAACATCTCTATCAAAGTTTTTCGCAATAGCCTGATTAATGAAATCTGCAGGATTAAAAATATTTGTAACAAAAATAACTACATTCAAAAAAACATTAATCTTCTGAAATCTGCACTTCAATACAGTAATGTTCCATCATCTTTTTATTCTAATTATCTAAAACAAGCTGGGCTGTGTCCGGTCAATATACTGTAACCTTAGCTTTTATTTTTCCTGCCTTTGGGATACTTCATTTTCAATCTCACTCAACTGCAACCGTAACGTTGTTTATTTCCTTCCTGCTGCATGCTTAGTTTTCAATCTCACTCAGATGTTGTTTTTGGTCTTCGGGGTTTGTTCAAGTGGCTTTTCTACATTCCATGTTCCTTCCGTTTGAAGGTGAGTTTTCTGAGTTTTCTTGGTTTCTTTCAAGGCTCTCGGGGGAGATGACATGTTTTTGGGACCCTCCCACATGTTATACAGAAAGAGTCTTTTCGAACCTAAGTCGTGGTCTTCCCCCTGATGAAATGCTGCGCTTTGGTTCGCTTTTGTATTTTGGTTTTCATCTTTTCATCTTGTTTGCTATTTTCAATATATATATATATATATATATATATATATATATATATATAGATATAGATATAGATATAGATATAGATATAGATATACATATATATATATATAGAGAGAGAGAGAGAGAGAAATTTTAGTTTATTACTGTAAAGAAGCAATTTTACAGTTTATTATCACACTTTTATAGTTTATTACCTCAAAATTTGCTGCATTATGCTGCAAAAACAACGGTATAATACTAACAGTAGAGGTTCAAGTTTAAATGTGTAAAATGCTCCGTAATAAACTGTGAAACCAGCTATTTTACAGTTTATTACGGTCAAGTTAGCAATTTTTACAGTTTGTTACTATGAAATTAGCTGTATTATACCATAAAAACAGCATCTATTTTTTACAGTGTAGCGTTATCATCTTTATTGGGGATAATAAAATTACAAATCAATCTGTTGTTACGTTTTTAAGTATGTGAAATGAAGTTATCCGATACACTTTTTGCACTTTTCTACTCTAAAAATATTACCTTTTTCTTAGCCTTTCACAGACCACTTCTTGCATCTTGTGTTGAGCTGCATTTCCAAGCTATTACAATATTAGTCGCAAGATCTTTACTCTCTTTACCGTCCCTGCTTAACAATGCGTAATATCAACTTATACGCCTAGAAGGTATAGCTAGCTGCATATCTTTATTATTTTTTCCTCTGGAAGAACGTTTCCCCCTATCTTCCATGTCCAAGCTATTCCAGACACAAAGAAGAATTCTTCGGAAAAATGACATTCCGGAATGGTGTTTTCTCCTTGTACTAGGCGCTCCATTAAACAAAAGCGGTCGAAATATCTCAGTAGACAGAACTTGCCTGTGATGTAACTCTTCTTAACCTAATCATGTGGAAAAGGAGGCGCGCCTTATAAAAGTATTGGTAAGATAAATCTTCTTATCTAACAGTTTTCGAGTTTGGCGCAATTTTGTTTTAGAAAGTATTTTCACCATGTTTTCTCGGCTATTTTGTTTTTTCTTCTGATATAAAATGAGTTCATAAATAGAGTCCACATTTTGATGACCTTAGAAATCTCTAAAAGTTCTATTAAAATATAAACAACACTCTTAAAATAAAATAATTTCCCTGGTTTATGTTTTGCGTTAATTTTTTTTCAAAGCAGACGATAGTTTATTAAAAAATTAAAACGTAAAAATGATCGTTTGTGAGTGAAGTATGACTAAAATTGGCAAATTAATACTATGAGCTAAAAAAATCTGGCAACGTAAAAACAAGTAAATAAACTGATGTTCTAAGGTTAATTTAAATAACGTTTCTTTACCAAGCTTAAAGATTGCGATGCCTAATCTTTTCATTCCAAGCGGGAAAAAATGTTTAAAAGCCCAAGTGCTAAGGTAATTTTTTTAAATGTCTTTTCAATATTTATTGAACCCTAAAATACTTCCCTAAAATTAAAACTAATTTTAACAACTTAGTAGTATAAGTTTCAACGTCAGTTAGACAGTGGAATTTGAGCTTCAAACACAAAATTGGCTTCCATTACTTTTATTCTTTAAATTTAGTTACAACTAAGAATTTTTCTATGATCTAAAAAGAGGATGCAGTGAAAAAAACTAAAGCCGTTGATAATATAATTTAACATATTTTTAAATCCTTAAATAACAAGCTTGGTTAGAAAATTGTTACCTAATATTTATAAAATTCGGAATGCAATCAAAAGTTGAATTTTGTTTTCTTTTCTTCTTCTCCGTTTTGCATGTTAGTCGCGTGTATTCGTAATTGCTGCTTAATTTTTGAACGGGAGCGCATATGTAGGGGAAATGAAGCAGTTTTTATCATCCAAATCGAAATCGAAGCAGTTTTATTCACTTGGAGGGCTACACTGTAAAAAATGGATGTTGTTTTTTATAGTATAATACAGCTAATTTTATAGTAATTAATTGTAAAAGTTGCTAACTTTAGAATAATAAACTTTAAAATTGCTAATTTTACAGTTAATAAACTGTAAAATTGCTAATTTTAATTTTTTTCCCGTGCATTTTACAGTTTTAAATTGGAAGCTCTGCTGACAGTATTATACTGTTGTTTTTACAATATAATACAGCTAAATTTTACGGCGATAAACTATAATTTCTAACTTTACAGTAAAAAACTGAAATTGCTAGTTTTACCGTTTATTTCTGTGCATTTTACAGTTTTAAATCGGAACTTCGGCTGCCGTTTTTGTACACTGTAAATACAACAGTTCATTTTTTGCAGTTTAGGGAACAAAAGAGGCTTTTGTAGCCAGCTTGACCGATAGTTACTTCGAATAAAACTGAAAGGTAAGGAGATGTTAATAGAATGCTATGAGAAGATAATAGATCATCAGGAAACTACTTATAGGCATTGGAATTTTAAAACTTACGTCTTTTGCTTTTATATGCGTTTAGAAATCAACAATTTTCGGTAGAGGGTAAACTGACCAGTGAGTGAACACCTCGGTTTTTTTTTTTATTTTTAATAAGTTTTTTAACGCATTTTTTTAATTGAATAAGCATAAGTAACTTTTCCCTACATATTAACAGAAAAAATTGGAATAAAATGCTTCCCATTCAATCCCCTATAAAGCCCAATGTAGAACCATAAAATATCTCCCATTTTTTAAAAAATAATAATGTATATCATCTAAACTGTTTTTACTGTCATGTGGTCAAAGCCACGATTTTTAATGACGCTTTGAATTTTTGAAATTGAAAATATGCTTCGGTATTCATTCACTTTCTGGTCTAAATACTGGGGCAATTTCACGTGACGGAATGGGGCATTTGGAGATTCTTTGTAAGTAGATTTTGTTCCATAAATACAAATAAAACATTCAAGGATTTTTTTTTTCTGGTAGCAACAGTTAAGATTTGTCATGAGAGTTGCATGGAAAGTCAGATGTTCAAAGTTTTAAAGAAAATGATTCAAGAATAAGCAATATAATGCTAGTGACGGAACGTGACTCATACGAGTCCCATTCCTTCACAGGCATTTTATTGCTTAAAATACAGTTATTTTCAAACAAATAACTAATTTTAAATTTTCTACGTAATTCGTATGACAAATCTTTGTCTTTGCTACCAACAAAAAAATTCCTAGCGTATTTTATTTGTATTTATAGAACAAAATCTACTGACAAAACTACTCCAAATGTCCCGTTCCGTCAGGTGGAATGACTCACTGATAAGGAAATGTTTTCAGACATTTATAGATATTATTTTTCATTTAAAAACAAAAGCACGCTATTCAGATTTCCACTTATGTTGCTCAAACCGATATCAAAACAATTGCTTGTCTGCCTCGTAATTCAATTATTAAGTAGATATTCCGGCAATCATAAATTTGTTCCAGACCCTTTCACTATTCTGTTACTTAAATTCACTCTCAAGTGCTGAGCTGATGTTGCTTCAGCAATTCCAGTCTCTAATTCAATTGTAGCGCCGGAAACTGTACGCTTCTGAAACAGGAAAATGAAATTAGTTTTATAATTGAATTCTGAGTCGGCTTTTGTAACACGAAGCTTCTATATTTGGAAGTTAATTCCTCTTTCATATTAAAATGGTTAACTCTAATTGGAGAAGTAATTTTAATAACCCCTAAAATAAGTTAATTTATCATTTAGTCAAAATTAGGTTGTCTAAAATAGATGCGTAGTTTAAAAATAGGAGATCAGAAAAGGGGGGAGCATTTTTTATTTAAAAAAAATTTTCAAACCAGCGCTTTTAAAACTCAATTAAACCTGACATTAACGGGCAAGTGGCGAGTGCGTTTTAAAAATTTTATTTCAAGGGTTAGTCCATTAGCAGATTTTTTTTTTACTTTCTTGTCTTTCTTCGTATTTTCATCGATTAATTTATTTATTTCAAAACATAACGTATGTGTGGTTACTCTTAATTTGATGGAATGATAGGGAACAATTTCTTCTTTTATGGATTGTTATTTTGCGACTTTAAAAACTACTTCTAAATCCATACATGATACTCTGCAATTAGTATCAATATTTGTTTTTTCAATAGCATAATTTGATCGGTTTTCTAGTACTGATATATTTCATATTTTGTTCTTGTAAAAATTTAAACTAATAAGTTTTGAATAATCTGTATTAATTAATATACGTATGTATTGTGATATGTGACTAAACATTAAATATATTTCCTGTTATTTTAACTGTGCTTTACTTTTAGTAGATGTATGTTAAGTATTTTTTTTTCCTTTTTGGCATGTCGTTGACTGTTTGTCCATTTAAAATTGAATCAGAAATCAAAATCGGTGCTAATAAACTCTCAAATAATAATAATAGCAATATTGGAATAATAAGAATAAATTCTAGGCAAGATTATGAAAAATGAAAGATTTAAGTCATTCCAGCAAAAAAACGATGCGAACACACACAGAGACAAACATATGACTTTTAGCACAGACTAAACAACTCAAGTAAGGTTTTTGATGTATTCGAATTTGTTCTTTTTCGTTCATTTTTACAAATTTTAAGCAGTCCCCTTTTATTCGAGGTTTCATCTAATAACTCGTATTTTTATTTTCTACTTCACTATGTAAGATAGCATCAGACATCTGACGTATAAGTAATCAAATAAGTTGTACTGCCAAAAAATATTGTACATTTATAGAAATGTACACATAAAAAAGCAGATAATAGTGAAGTTTTTCGTTATCAATATTTCCTAGAAATAAACATAATTCTAATTTAAGCATGAATTTTGCTCGTTTATTTTACGAAAAACGAATCACGTAAGAAGATGTTTAATTAAAACTATTTGTCAATTTACTTAATTAGGACTAATTACGAATCCCTTTTTGAGAGTAGCATGTTTTCTGAGATTCTGAAACAGATCTGGAATTATTGTTTAGAAATACATTTTAAGTGAGTTTTTGGGAAGAAAAAGGAATGCCAGTTTTATGCTCTATGCTCAGTGATCTGAATTAATTTAATTTTTATACTAATTATATTACATTATTTTTGATAGAATTTTTTTTCTATTGCCTCCAAGTAAATTTTTGAAATTCAGTTCGGCTTTCGGCTATATCTTACCTAATTAAAAAGGATGCGATTTTTATGCTCAAGCAGCTACGCATCAATAGAACCCTGTAGGTATTACCAGATCATTTTATTAACGACAATTTTTATCGGTGGGTCACTCTTAAACTCATTTACAGGAACTCATTGGAACTTTTTTAAATTCGAGGGGAAGAAAAACAAAAAAAAAAAAAAAAAAAAACATGTTAGGAAAAAGAAATATCATTGCTTAGAAAACCGCAAACTTCAACCAGACTTTTGATTCAACTACTACTGACAGAAAATATTTTGTCATTTTTGGTCTGAACATTTCAGATAATGTCCTTATTGGAAATGTTTGTTAAAGTTCACGATGCAGTTGTTATTGTTTTAACTCCTGAACATTAACGACTGCTTTTGTTCTTTCAATTATTTATTCAGAGTTTCCGGCCTTAAAAAATATGCCACTTTTAACATAATTTCCTGTAAAAGTAAAGCAGCTCCACTGTAAAAAAAATGTAGTTTTTACAGTATAATATAGCTAAATTTAAAGTAATAAACTGTAAACATTGGTAGTTTTACAGTAATAAACTGTAAAAGTACTAACTTTACAGTTTATTACCGAGCATTTTACAGTTTTAAACTGGAACCTCTGCTATCAATATCATTCTGTTGTTTTTACAGTATAATGAAGCTAAATTTTACGGCAATAAACTGTAAAATTGCCAACTTTACAGTAAGAAACTGTGAAATTACTAGTTTTACAGTTTATTACAGCGCATTTTACAGTTGGAACCTCGGCTGACAGTATTATACTATAAAAACAACAGTTTATTTTTTGCAGGGTACGGAAGACCCTGTAGTTCAGTATAATGTACTTCAATAGTAAAGAATGGGTTTTAAAAAACCAAATAAAAACTTCGGGAAAAACAAATTAGAAGTTTCTGCTGTGGTTAATCCTTCCCCAGTGCTCCAGAAAGAATTCATAAAAAAAACCAAATTGCCTATTTAAATTGTTTGAAAATAACTCATTTAATCGCCGGCCACCTTGTCAAGTGATCGGAGAAGTCTGATGGGGAGGTTCCGGGTTCAAATCCCAACTCGAGCATGGATATACTTTCTCTTTCCTGTTCGTCACCTTTCTTTGTGGTGAATGGGATGTGTTGTTGTGCTGTGATTGGTTTCTCAT
The DNA here is from genome assembly GCA_038373865.1 of Uloborus plumipes. Taxonomy (NCBI): domain Eukaryota; kingdom Metazoa; phylum Arthropoda; class Arachnida; order Araneae; family Uloboridae; genus Uloborus; species Uloborus plumipes. The sequence continues at coordinate 2,026 of JAXGGA010009268.1, read as the reverse complement.
GCTATAAATGGGCCCTTATGTATTATGTGTGTTCTGCGGAAGTCGGACTTCACACCATATTAAGGTACAATTGGAAAAATGAAGAAGCACACCTCAAATTGCCAGCAAGGTGGGCACAAGACAACAACAACAGATTAAATCTTTTCTATCTTTTGTTTTTGTTGGAAATAGATCAAACATTTTACTAAAGCTAAATGTCCGCTGCTTAATGGTTCATCTTTCAAAAAATATACCACTATAATGAAATCATGCCATCATTTAGTAAAATCATACTTACTCGCACTCAAAAGTAAGATTTGTTTTCAAATTCTTCAACAATGTATGTATACAAATCAAGCGCGTGTGTCTACATTTAGAGAAACTTGGTCAGTGAAGAAGCGCACCTCAAATTGCCAGCCCGGTTGGCATAAGACAACAACACATTAAACCTTTTCTATCTTTTATTTTTGTAGAAAATAGATCAAACATTTTAATAAAGCAGAATGTCCACTGCCTAATGAGTCATCTTTCAAGAAATATATTGCTATAGTGAAATCATGCCATCATTTAGTGAAATCACACTTAAAGGGCTTGGTGGATAAAGGGGCTGGGTTACATTTTGAAAAATGAACACTCCGGACAAAGGTAAACAATGGAAATAAATAAGCGAATAAAACTTGGTACATCAAAAAGTAGATGTCATTAGACCATTTTCATACGCACACTAACGATAAAACCAGAAAACAAAAAAGCTGCAACAACTGCTACAGTAAAACTTTGAACTTTAATCATTCCCAATTTCTGTTTTGTCACATAACCCCTTCATCTCCCAAGCCCTTCACTTACTGGCACTCAAAAGTAAGATTTGTTTTCAAAATTTTCAACAATGTATGTACACAAGTCAAGCCAAATGTGTCACAATTGGAGAGACTTAGTATCAAATCAACGACGGCACAAGTACAGTGAAGTGGCAGGGTACTGATAGTCTGATGATGATCTCGTCTGCAGTGCAGGAAAAGCATCTCTCTCTGTCTCTCCCTGAGTGAGTGCCCCGGGAGCAGCAATCGATCGATGCCTTCTGATCCGCAGCCAGGACCTCTCACTTAATGATATGCAAACTCACCAGATCCTCCGTCGGGGAGAGACGAAGCTCCCTCCCTCCACCACCCTTTTCGAAGGTCACCGATCAGCTGCAAGGGAAAACACGCTCCGTAAATGTTCGAATACTCTTCGGTCGACACGCTTGTTGGCCCGATTCACCTTTTTTTAAAAAAGTTTGTCAGATTGGCTCATGTAGTGGTTATAAAGATTTCAAATTTAATTTTATGTCCACTTTAGACAAATGTCATTTTTTTTTTTTTACATTGGATGGTTTAAAGTGCAATGTGATATTCATTTAAATAATTTACGGGAATGTAGCGCAAAGTGGAATAATCAGTCAAGGTGAAATGGTAAAATATTTTACGTATTTTGTAGTGCCATTAATCTAGAAATATTTTAACGACATTATAAAACATAGTCCAATACACCTCTCAGAACATACGCAATCATTTAAAAAAAAAAAAAAAAAAAGACAGATAAGAAATATTAACCCTTCGTATCCCAACTACTCCGATTTTAAAAATACTTGTTCACATGTTAGAAAATGCAATTTGAAGCATGGGAAAAAAAAATTAAATAATCTGGAACAAAAAATTACAAGTTTATGGGCAAAAATGTGTTTGTTGCATTTCTGCAACATCATGCAAAATGGGATAAAAATTCAAAATGTGCTGGATTTCAGTTTTTCATGAAATTTTTGAAACAATTGTTCTTTTTGTTATAACAGAGTCCTACACCACATTTCACACAAATTGTTTGCGTAAACCTTCTGTATTTTGGATACTTGCATCTTATTTTTTTATCTGCCCAGCTAGGCCAATGTCCAATTTCGTCTATGCGTATTGGTTTTTGTAGGATATGCTGAGAGGGCCCTTTATACTTTATTCCTGTATACCTTCTTCTATATCACTTCTTCTTTTCTGTTATCCCTGATCCGAGTGTTCAA